>JAUESO010000192.1:0-109555 GCA_030914385.1 Drosophila antonietae
TTTTCTTTCCATTTTGCTGTTGGCCCGAAACAAAAGAGCAGCCGTTGCTTGTGGCGCTGAAAGTGTCTGCAGGGAAGACAACAAAAAGCAAAGAGCAAAGACAAAAACAATTTCAAGCTTGGCACCGATGAAAGCCAATGAAGAGGCAGACGAACACAAATCGCGCAACACTTTCATCGAGTGAGTGTCTGCTCATCAATCATTCATTCATTCACCCAATCATTCAGTCAGTTAGCCAGCAATCAAACGAAAATGAAAGCAACACGCGAAAACTTCAAAAAGTCACGAAACTGCGAACTGAGAAGAGCAAGAGACATAAAAAACAGATGACGGCATATGACTGGCAGTTACCCTGTAATGTGAGCTGAGCTGAGATTGTTAGCGGAATTTGTATAATTATTCAAGCTGCCCTCGTTTTTCAGATAATTGAATGCAGTTCATTTTGTTTATATTCGATTTGAATCAATGTTGTCAAACTATTTGGTTGCTTCAGGCCAGTTAAAATGCTTCTAGCATCCAGCAGCTAACACTTTTTCATAAATCAGTTATAGAGCTCCGATTACAAAATTCAATTAAGAAAATAGCTAAGTCGATGATTTAACATCACAATTTATTGCTTGCCCCAAGTGTTGAGATAACTAAAAGAGATTTTTACGTATATGCTGAAGGTATAGAATAGAATGAAATAGAATTGAATGAAATTAAATGAAAAGAAATTAAATGAAATGGAATATACTGGAATGGAATAGAATGGAATGAATGTTTATTGATAGAACTAACTATCAGCCAGCTCTATAGCACTTCGTTGTATGAGCAAGAGCGCTCTAAGCCGAACTGATCTATTTCTCTGTGCACTGAGCACTGCTGGGCTGTGGACTCTGAGCAGCTCGAAGGTCTACATGAATAAGAACAACAATAAACAATGCTCTCAGCTGAATAAGCTACGGAGAGATCTATGCTGAGCTGTTCGACATTCTGAAGCAAAATGCTTCTTCATCAGAATCTTATCTTCTTATGGGAAAATTTGTACAACCAAATAATCTTTTTCTTATAAATAACTCAGCTGCAAAGACCACAACTATTTTTATCTCCTCTATTGCTTTTAAATTATATTAAATAAAATTATATTTCTTAAGGCTTGCAATCAGAGACTACTCGGCAATGACAAAGTCATATCTAAGCTACAAATTACTCATATCTCGCAGAGCAATGGAAATAGGGATAAGCACGAGTAGCCGGAAAAGCAGCCATTTTCCACTTGAGTCCATTCAAAGTCTTTTGAGTAATCAGATCTAATGATTATATAGAAATACTACTCATACAATTTACAATCTGTTCAATATAATGAGAGAGAAATCGGGAAGGAGAGAATGTGCAAGTAATGAGAGAGCAATAGTAGCTGAAGAAATAAATAATTATATCGAATCTGTATATCATATTAATTAAGGCGACGTAAGTGATAAATACAGCATAAAAGTGATTATTGCAATTGTTGCCGATGTTGTTGTTGGGGAATTATGAAAGTGTTAAACAATAATATGAGCAAGAGGAGAAGAAAGAAAAGCAAAATACAGATATTTCATAATGATTAACGCGAGGCAGACATAAAGTGAAGAGAAACAAGAAAAAAAACAAAAACAGACGAGAAGCCAGGGAGAAAGAGACTACACAGACTAGAGTGAGGCAAACTAATTATAGTGTACAACTGTGTCTGTCTGTGTGTGTAGCTTAGCTATAAACGGAATGATGCACGGGTGTGTGAGCGAGTCGAGTACTCGTAACATGATGACCCTGATGACGATGTCGAGACTTGCGGTACAACGGGGCGTATGCGTTAAATTGAGCGCGTCGTGCCCACGGCACGATGGGGTGAGGGACTGCCTCACTGAGCGAGTGCGACTGTGTGTGTGTGTGTGTGTGTGTGTGTGTGTGTGCTTATGCACCATGACACATACATGTGTTTAGTCATTTTGATACAACAACAACAACGACAACGAGAAAATTGCACATTGCGATTGTTGTCGGTGATTTTACATTGTATTTTAAACATGACACTTCTTCTTCAATTTAAATTCACAATTCGCTGATTATCTGGCTTTGTTCGGCAACTGGCGTGGAGTGTGGAGCATGGGCGGCGGGGAGGAGGATGGACTCATAGCCAACGGTGGCTGCGCGCGGGCGTCAGCCGTGTAATTATCACATTGTTCAGCCTGCGTGTTGCAATAGGCCGCATTTGTAATGCGAGCGCGGTTAAGTGGGCGTTAAATGGGCGTCAATTATGTTGATTGTGTGCTGTTTATGATGACGTCACGCAAACTCTAAGATCTATTCATACCAATGATGCGTTGAAATGTATCAAACAGCACAGCGGAATGCAAGGAATGAGACAGAGAGACCGTTACAAGGGGAGTCAAGGAGAGTGAAGCTACAAAGCAGCATTGGGAATGATATGCCTCAATTGCCTTTAATGATTTTATCTGCTGTTTGAAACGATTTGGCTTAAAGGTGCAGAGTTGCAAAAGCTCATGAACAGAGAGTTGGTAGATAATTTAATTTTATAGTAATTTATTTCAACATAAATTTTAAAGGACTTTTAAATTCTATATAAATATAGATGCTAGTCGTATTCTTATCAATCTTATCAATCTATTTTCTATTATTAATCACTTCAAAATTAATATATGAAAATGTTAACACTTTAAATATTCTGCTCTAATATAATATACAAACACATAAACACAGCTTAATCAATTCGATTATTAATCTTCTTCAAACTAAATTATATATGCTATATGGTATCTCGCCTTCTGCTAAGACCATACAGATTTCAATAAACTACATGTATGCCTTAATTTAGCATAATTAATAAAAATAAACTTGAGTAAAGACCCCATTCGCACTAGGAAATCTCTTTCAAGATGATATATGGTAAAAGCTTGCTTTTAAAAATGCATTTCAATAATTTTGTATGGTAATCCATAAAATTTCTTTGACCAGTTTTTGGCCTGTTTTGCAATCAGATGTAAAATTTGTGGCTAAAAACAATTCATAAGTTACTTTGGTTTATGTGGCAGCAAATGATATAGCTGACAAGTCGACTAGTTATGCCTCGAGAGGTGTACGAAATTGGCGCGGCCCACACATTAAGATTTGATAAACAGACACGATAATTCATGGTACGACTTGATTATGATGCATGCCACTTGTGGCCACTTGCGGCCACTGCTGGCAACGCCCAAAGCAAGCTGAGCTGAGCAACTCATCAGCGGCTCGTTGCAATTTTCCGGCACTTGGCTTGGCACTTACAGCGACGCGTGCGTGTTCAGCGCCGTGTTGTTCGCTCTGTGCGTGTGTGTGTGAGGCGATTATAAATTTGATCAAGTCTTAGGCCAGCTTCACTTTCACCAAGCTTGGCTGCCAAATAAGCCGTAAGCTATTTAAATTGAAGTTGAGTAAGTCGAAAGTCGCATTTAATGCACTTGCACTTGCCTGACCTTTGCTTGTGGCTTGCGGGCTTGAAACGGGCAGCCAATGTGTTATAGCATTGACCTTCGCGCCGCACTGCTGCTGCAGAGGGCCGGACTTAAATAGCATAGATAATGCTTCTGCTTAATGCTTATATTAGCGATTCGTAATGCCATTCGATAATTGAAAATTCAATTCAATGATATTCTAAAGCTGTCGAACAAAAAGCAGTTGAGTTAAAAATTAGTTACTGTCGATAAATCAATCAAAATGTTGGCTAAACTTGGGCTAGATATTAGATATGCAGTTATCGATAGGTGTGAGCGTAGTCTTTACTTATTTATTGAATATGTCTTGTTTAAGCTTACTACAGCAAATAGTAAGTAAGATGCTCAGAGCTATCAATGTTATCATTATACTTATATCATTCTAAGTAATAGTCAGTTATCGATAGCTATTTAGTGTGAGTTATCTATGGCTCATTTATCGATATGTCTTGTTTAAGTTTACTACAGCAATTTATAAACAAACTTAAGAAAGTATAAACGATAGTTATCGATCTACTCATTGTATTACTACATTATATTTGTTTGTAATAGTCAGTTTTCGATAACTGTATAGTTATCGGTGTTTCTATTTTAAGCTGACTACAGCAAATAATATAAGCAATTAAGTAAGCCTATAGATGTAGTCTTTATATTTAGATATATAACTGACTATTGTTATCGATATTTGAATAGTGAGAACTCCCTTTGCTCACTTTCCGTTTTCATTAAGTTCACTTTACTACATTCTCAGTGAAATATGCCATCGAAATCTATTTATCTATCTATCGATAACTCAATTATCGATAAGTTATATTTGGATCTTGTCACATAGCTTTTGAGACACACTTGAATAGCATTGCCGACGTATGATATTCACATTGTTGAACTGAGTATCTGTTGGTTTGACATTGCCGCATTGACCTGGTTCTACATACTACATACGTGCCCGAGAATTGCGGGCGTGTGTTTTGGGCTTGGATTACACTTGGAACAGTTGGAAGCAATCGCAACCAGTTTGACACTGGGGGCCAATGGGCAATTCAATGCAACGACTCTTGCAGTTATTTATGAGCTTGTTATTAACAAGAGTGTGTTTGTGTATAAGCATTTGCAATTAGCGGCTTTTTATGTTACATTTTAATGACAGTTTTGTTTTGTTTTTTTGCCTCAGCATTTTGTGTGTTGTCATGTTTTCCGCATTGAGGCGCACAACCTTGAAGCTGGCAGTGCAACTAACTAGCAGCCAATTCAACAACTCAACCAACTAACCAACACGACATTTATTTAACTTCATTTGCAATTCGTTTCCATGCAGAAAAAAAACTAAGCACACTAAACAAATGAAGAAAAAATTCAAGAATCTTGCGGCGTTGCATGATGCCGCAGCTCGAGACTCACGCCGATGACTCAGCTGGTCAAGCGGGCAAACGGGCAGCCGAGCTGCAGGCGGATAGTCAGAGATTCAAACAGTTCTGACAGTCAGCCGGCCGGCGATGCATGCGGTCAATGTCAGAGTGTGCATTGAGTGTGTGCACGAATCTCATTTCAAGACAAACCACTTGCCAAGCACATGTTGCACATTACTCGTAATTGTCAATAATAATTGCTGAAAAGATGCCTTCAGATCTCCAGCAGTGCCACAGTGGGCAACTTTGTATAAATTCCCTTAGAAACTTTCATAAATTACCAAACATAAAGTTAATCATCGAAACAAATTTCAATTTCTCTAGTAGCTCGCTAATTCAATTGATTCTGGAATTTGCAATAAACGAATTCCTGCAACCGTCAGGCGCTGAATGAGCTTTAGCTGTGTTAATTTGAAGATATTTGCATATAATTAATGCGCTGTGGCATGTGGCCAATAATAATTGTGGCAGCCGGCAGCCAAAATGACAGAGAGAGAGAGAGAGAGAGAGAGAGAGAGGGATGCAGAGCAGGTGAGAGGGAGAATGTTGCAATTGAACTTGATTTGAATTCCTTTCGCATACTACAATAAAGGTTTTTCGGCCCAGATCTAGTGAAATAGGGCAAGGCTTATGCAATTGAGATTTAAGATTCAAACTCAAACGTTTTTTTTTTTTTTTTTTTTTTGGTATATGAAAGTGCTTAAACGTTCGTGAATCGAATTTTTAAACACAACATTTTTTAAATAAATAAAAAAAAATTCTACCAAAATTATTAAGCAAAATCATAAAATTTATTAATAATTATAAGAAAGAATCTAAGTCTTAAAAAACTAATCATAAAAAACATGAACTTACAAAAATAATGTGTAAAATTAAATAGGACAAAAAAAAAAGAATAATATAAAATTAAATAAAAAATAATATAAATAATAATAAAAATAAAATAAAGAATCAATTAAATTAAATTACAAAATAAATTAATTAAAAAATAATCTAAATAATAATAAAATTAAAATTAAAATTGAATTAAATTAAATTAAAAAATAAACAAAATAATAAATAAATAAAATAAAAAATAATATAAATAATGATAAACAAAAATAAAATAAAAAATAATATACATCATAATTTTATTAATAAAAGCATTCTTTTCAAATAAAATAATTAAAATAATCTAAATAATAATTTAATAAATCCCAGTTTTGATTAAAAATAAAATAAAATATAAAATCGATAAAAATAATATAATATATAATAATAATAATTTAATAAATAAAAATATTTATTTAAAATAAAAAAATCATATTTTGAAGCGCTTATCTATAGTGTAAAAACTAAATTTAAAAAAAATAATAATAATAAAAATAAAATAATAATAGAAAACAAAAAATATAGTCTTAATTATTTTTAGAAATAAGAACTGAATTCATATTTATAAAAAATAATATTTATTTAACCTTAGATACTACATATATTTATAAATACTCCTTTAATGAACTTACAGCCAATTCATATTTATTTTTATATTTCGTGTAAAAAACTCATACCATAAAAAAGTAAAAAAAAAAAATCATGTGCCATAATTTCATACCATAAAAAATTTAACGCATATCCGTTAAAATATAATATCCATATAATTTAAAATATAAAAAAACTAATGCTGCGACTTTGTTTTATTACACTCTAAATCATCTTTCCAATTACGTGAACAATTCAAAATGTTCTTCTTCAGCAATATAATTTTGATTCCACTGTTCGCTTTACTGCGTTGCTGTGCTGTGAGTGATGCTATAAATTACCTCAGATTCGTTCTATGCGATTTTGCCAGCAACAGCAGCAGCAGCAGCAGCAGCAAATGCAAAGCAACAACAACAATAACAATAATGGCGTTTGGGGTCATTATGTTATATTTGATTTTCTATGCCATGGTCTGGGACGCCAGCCAGCTGGCCCAACAGCCCGTGAGCTAAATGGAATGACATCAAAAAATACAAACAAAAAAAACTTAATGATAAAAAAAAAAAACAAAAAGTCGCAGTTAGACAATCAAGCAAAGTCTCAGTTGCTGTTGCTGTCGCATAATTAAAATTGCATTTTTCTAGTGTGTGAAAATTTGTTGTGTTTGCGACTGCAGAAAAACATCAGCCTAATGATATCTAAGCTTTCAATTTGGAATTGAACAAGACGCAGATGAAGCAGAAGCAGCAGCAGAAGAACTGAAGAAGAGGAGGTGGAACGCTCCAATTTGTCAGTGGCAAAACCTTGGCCCAGGCCTGCGCTGCGGGCCATAGACTCAATTCTTCCGCATTGCTCAGCCAGCGCGAGTTTAATGAGTCAAATAATAGCAAGCGTAACTAGGCTTCAAGTCAGCGGCATGTATGTTAATGCAATTAGTGTTTAAGGCGTGTGCTAAGCTAAAAAAAAAAAAAAAACAAAAAAAAAAGAGAACAAAAGTGGGGCTTGGCTGCCATTGATAGAAGATCTTCGTAGGCGTAAGCAGAACAAGACGTGCACATAAGATTAACAAAGCTATATGCTGTGAGTTATGCTACAAGCATATCATATACACATACATATATGTATGTGTGTCTATATGTAGCTATTCTCGCAGTCAAGACAAATGCTTGCAGAAGTTCTGGCCCAACCCAAAAGCAAATATTGGCAACAATTTTCAACATTTTAGACTTGAACTTTAAAGTTCAAAGCGACAAAATGGCATTTAACTTGACCAACAGCAACGGCAACGGCAACTGCAATAGCAACGGCAAAGATGTTGCTGCGAAAATGTCAAGCTGCTAAACAAAAGACTTAAGACACGAACTTTAAACAAGGACAAGCCAAAACAAAAAATATGCACTCGCAAATATCTCAGCTGCAGTTGCTGTTGCGGGAGGAAATAATCATTGCCTAATTTGTCGCCAGCAGGTGACGGCCGATGTATATGATATATAACTATATATGTATATATACATTATACATATACATATATATATAGTTAGATCTAGCTAGATCTAGCTCTGGCTCTGGCTGATTTGATTGATTGATTGATAGATCTTTAACTCTCAGCGCTCAATTATATAATTTTGCCTCAATGACAGCAATAATTTAGAACGTTTTCTTTTTATGGCTGGCAAAATCCAAAGCTGATTTGATTTACTTAGCTGTGACCTTTGCCAGCAATACGGCCAGGTTTTTGCTCCATCTTCGAGTTTCGAGCACAATTTACTTGAAGAAGCGGCTGGTTTTTGGCTGTTTATTTGTTTTTTTCTTATTGTTATTATTATTATTATTTTTTTTGGCATTTTGTGTGTGATAAATGAGTTTGCTCCGATTTCAATAACATGCGATCGCTTTAATGCCTTAGCATTGGAGTTAATTTCTTAAACACTTTGCCACACATGCGCTCGCAATTAGCCATCTTAGCCATGAGCTGTGACGTGTGTTCCAAGACTCTTGCCTCGATTTTAACAAATAATAAAGGAAAAAAACAAACAAAAACAAAGCAATAACAATTTTAGTTTAGATTTTGGTTTTAGGTTTTGGTTTTTGTTTCAATTTTGGTTTCTATTTCAATTTCTGTTTCTGTTTCGGTTTCGGTTTCGGTTTCATTTGCGTTCCGTGCCTGGCATTCCAATGCCGGGTAGGCAACATTATTAGAGGCTTATGCATAAGCAATTTGATTTTATGTACAACTCGTACATGCCACGGACTAAGCAGACCAGACTGCGCCCATAAATCTTGACGCCTCGCCTGACTCAATTAAAAACACACACCTAAGCACACACACACACATGCACAGAGACAAAGGCACAACAACTAAAAACTCAACAGTTGCATCGCACATTGATTTATCGATTTATCGAAGTGGGAGCTGCTCAACTAATGAATACCTACAGCCATAAATATATACATATATATACATATCTCGTAGATATATCCGCAAACTGTCGTATCATGCGCCTCTTTGCACCTTTTATGGCATCCACACGTTTTGCATTTGCATGCAAGTATCTGAAGCTTATTTTTCTTTTCATTTATTTTTTTTCTTCAGCATTTATTAACATTCATTTTAATTGAATGGGGTTTGTCAGCGTCTGAAATTGTGAGTTGGCTCTCAGAGCTGGCACTGCATTAATTGTCTTCGCTGCGGGGCGATAGAGTGAAATAGGAAACCATTTTTTTTTTCTTATTATTATCAAGGATTTTACGAGTGTGTCTAGCTGCAGCTATATAACTGTTATCGCACTTCAAATCCAAATGCGACATAAAATTTATATTCTTTCGAAATTGTCACTATAGAATATCAATTTCATATAAGTATCTGCTGATCAGCATATCTTAAGTGCAGAAAATTCTTCAGTTCGCAAAGAGAACAGATATATTTCTCTTCTACAGAACTTGAGATAAAAATCTCTTAAATTGTTAATCTAAATTGCTTTGCTTATGGTTAGATAATATTGAAATGCACATGCACTAATTGAGATGCTAAAGCCAGCTTAAATATCGTTTAGTAATCGTTATTAATAACAATAATCATAACGATCATAATAAATATTAACGAGCGTTGGCAGTACGAGTGAAGAAACTTATTTAAAATGCACAATGTAATTCCATCCATATCGATTATATATTGTTTAAGTAGAATATTTTGAATAATCGAAATGCGATTACGCTCAGCTTATTGATAACTATTGTGTATTGAGAATATAATTGAGAATAATAATATCAGTTGCTTAAGTAACGAAAATTAGCTTTTATTTAACAATGCTGATAACGATAATAATATCGATAGCGATAACAACAGCAATAGCTTTTAGCCAAGAGTTTATCTACACATAAAAGCAATGATAAGCAAATGTCTCTCAAAGCTGTTGTCATATATTCTCGATATACGATAACCATATCTATAACGAGAACAATATCTATAACGATAACAATATCTTTCTCGTTTAGCTTAAGCTTATGCTTATCGTTTTATCTATCGCAGCTCCATTCTGATTGCGTTAGCTTATTGACTACTATGATAGATCGATAAATTGTCATGAAATCATCGGCTTTTAAAGACACCTAACCCATAGTGCCAACACATAAACAGAGCCAAATTCGATGCTGCAATTGCTAAGCAGATCAAAAGAACTTAAATTTATGATGGCCATATAATCGTTGATTGAGTTGCAAAAAGCCAAATGCTCGAGTAGTTTAATCACTACATATAACAATAACGATAACAATCACAATTACGAAATCGTTTATGTTTAGGCTGAACTTATCATTAGCCAGATGATTGTGACTGTGACCTATGCGCGGCGCTTTGCACTGTCATTGAAACAATTCATTAGCTGAATGCATTTAAATGGCCGCGAGCTTCAGTTTGTAATTAGAGATGAGCAACTTGAGATTTGTAGCGCGCTGTGGCCAAATGCTGTATATCCATTACCATTACCACTTCCATTTCCGTCACATCGTTTCATTGTCTGTTGTTGTTGTTGTTGTTGTTGTTGTTATGTTTCTTAATGATTTACAATGGTTTGTTTGCTGTAATGGGCCAGGGGCTGGCTGGTCTGGCCATGGCTTAATTGTTGCTTAGCTGGCAATTTGTGGCTTTGACTTCGGCCTGCACCTGTTACACACACACACACCAATACACATAGTGAAACAAGCTGAAATGCGCCATCATCCATAACCATAACCATAACTCAATTTGTTAACATAATTCGCTCTGACAGCGACGCGTTGCATGCCACGTTTAGCTGCGCCATTTGCCACACGAGCCTCTCTGCCGCGGCGTCAGGTGACATTGGCCGCCGTTTGGCGTTTGGAGCCAGCGTCTGGCGACTAATTGAACATGACATTTGCCAATAAACAACAATCGTTTAATGTGCATTATTCTGACCTTACACAGTTTATTGAAAATTGTCTTGTTTTGTTTTTTTCCATTTTCATTTATGTTTTTCTTGTGTTCTTCTTTTGGCTCGTCTTGAATGCTCAGGTATCTGCCCCTATGCACACATTTCATGTATCTGTTCAAAACTATTTATATAATATGCCATTGTCGATGCACAATCGCCAATGCTGCTGCTGCTGCTGCTGCTGCTGTTAGCTCTTGTTGCAAGCGCCTCAATGTCAAATGACGGCCCCAATGCAAAGCCAAACTCTGCTTCAAATATCAAGTGCCCAACTTTTTGCTTCTGCTCTGTGTCAACATTGGATATGGATATGCCATATGCATATATATATACATATATATATATATATATTGAATCGATTTTCAAAGAGCTTCTATGGCCCGCTTTGGCTTAGGTGTCAAGTTCACTAACTTCGACTAAAAAGCTCAAGCTGCTTAGCATGAAATATGCGACAGGAATCAGAGCATGTTCTTATTTATATATTTATATATGCATTTCATTTACATTCTTATAAATAAAGTTGTAAATGCATTTATTCTCAATATTTTAATGTAATTGCAATAATCAATTGCATTGTTTAAAGCAAATGAAATGATTTAAGGCAAGTAAAAAAAAAGATTATTTATTTTAATTTTTTTAGAAATTAAATTTATGCATCTTATGAATTAATTTCTTAAATGTCATATTAGCTAAATACAATAACAATCAATATACAGCATTGAAATGCATGTGTATATTTTAATGTTAATTTTTGTATGCATATTTATTTAAATTGAGTGAATAATTTGCATTCATAACTAAATTTCAAAAATTTGAAAATCAATATCTAAATATAATTTAATTACTATTTTTTGTGTTTTTTATTAGTTTATTTAAATTTTTAAAATTTTTTATTTTATTTTTTATATTTATTTTTATTTATTTAATTTTTAAATTTTTTATTTATTTAATTTTTAAAATTTGTTATTTATTTATATTTATTTATTTATTTTTTAAAACTAATATTAACAATTTTAATTTTTAGCAAATATGTATTTAAATTTAAAATTTTAAAATATTAAAGTTCAAAATAAAAAGAATAATTAAAATTTTAAAGTAAAGAAAAAAACAATTTAAGTTAATATTAATTACTCTATTATTAATATTAATATTAGTAATTAATATTACACTTAAATACTTAAATACTTGAATTATTTTTTTTTACTTTAAAATTTCAATAATTTTTTTTATTTTAAATTTTCAATATTTTTATTTTATATTATATATATATTATTGAAATATTTTTGAATAATTAATTTAAATTTAATTTAAAATTTAAACTTACAAAAAAGGTTAAATTTCAATTTTAAATTTTAATTTTAATCATTTTTGTATTTTCAATTTAAATATATATTTTTTAAATTTATTTTTATTTCAATTTAATAAATTAAATTATTTTAATAAATAAATAAATAAATGAACAATTATTAGAGAGATTAAATCATTGCGAATATCAATAGAAAATGTAATTTTCGATCTATAATAACTAACCTAACCTAACCTTAACTATTAAACCTATTCAACTCGCATACCATGGAAAATATTCAGCATTAATGGAAAACGTGAAGGCTGCACCAGTCTGCTCACCGTTTATAGGTTTTTACTCAACATATCTCAGACCTGGTTCGAAGCAAATACACATCGAACTGTTTATGCTTTATGCAGCAGTCATTGTATTCATTTTATCAACTACTTTGCATTGTAATTCAATAGATTCATAGTATGGAGCACAATAAATCACAAAGTTGCTTTCGCATTTCACAGCTTTGGAGAATTGTGCGATTGTAGTTAGCATTAGGAATTGACTTTTCCATAATAAATGTTAGTATAAATATAAATAAATGACAGCTGGACAGAGGGACTGACGACACAGCAGCATTTACCGCCACTTCGATTGTGTCTCACTTAGTTGCTTTATTTATTATTATTTTTTGTTGTTGTTGTTGGTTTTGTGTTTTCTTGTTGACGTTTTTCTTCTTTTTTTTTTTTTCTTTGCAATAATAGCATTTAAATGGCTCTTTTGAGTATTATTTATGAGTGCTCTAGCTGTTGCATGACATAAAATGTGTGGCTGTCGTCGCTTTGCTGCTCCGGTTGTTGTTGCCGTTGCTGTTGCTGTTGTTGCTGTTGCTGTTGTTGCTTGGCTTTGCACGCATATGACCCTCAGGTCTCTTCCATGGGAAAAGTCATGAACATGACTGAAAATAGACATAATGACAGTGGGTCGGAGCAGACATGACTAGACTTGGCTTCTAATATTGAGGCACATCGTTAGAAAACAACAACAAAAGCAGCAGCAGCATCACTAGAATCGCCAACAACAGCAACAACCAGAACCTGTGTAATCTGTTACAACAGACAAACAAATCAAGAATACATAAGCTTGCCTCAGCTAGCCGAAGCTGATATGCTCTCTCACATGCATACTTGAGACATAAAAGATGTGAATAACATTTCAGAATATTAGATACAAATATGAGACATTCTATCTGCAATAATTCAGAATGCAGCTGAACTTCGTCTAGATGATATATAAACTCTATAGGCAGCTGGCTTACAACAACTACGTCTCTCAAGGCTCTGATATACACACTACGAGAGTCGCGATTATGTGCACTGAGTTATATTCTCGCATAGACAAATACACTTGGATTCAATGAAATAACATATTTGATATAATTTAGTATAATTTAGGAACAATAGATCTAAACTCTGTCTCGTCCGAATATAAACTGAATAGAATCAGCTCCGTACGTTGTATTCTCCTCTCATGTCTGATAGCCTACTACGTATCCTTAACTTACATTATGAATAAAATTAATATAAATGTCTAGAGCTGAATAAATAACAATAAATTAATAATAATACAATAATGCAAATTAATAATACAAATCAAGTCATATATAAAATGTAAATTATATAAATTATTATTATTTTTTAAATATTTGTTTAATAATTTGTATAGCCTAAGAAGAAAGTAAAAGAAAACTGGCATATTTATTTATTATTATATATTTGTATATAGTATTTCCCCAGAGTATATATTGCTGTACTTTATATGATTTCAAACATCTCCGTGCCATACACACTCAATCACAAAAGTCTATGACGCCTGCGGCTAGTGTATACAAAGTTCTCTCTTATAAAGAGCTGCTCATAATAATTGTTAAAGTTTTCATAACGTAATAATTCTTAAGCAGTATGTATACATATATCTCTTTATTATTATTATTATTTTTTTTTTTTCTCATCGTTATGTCTAATTAAAGTTGCGCCTTTGTCTTTGTCGTGAATTTGACTTGAGTGGGTGGCCAAAGGGGGGTTGAAGAGAGAAGCTTGGAAGGGGAGCAAGCTTTTCGCATATACTTTAGAGTACCCCTAAAGAGCGCAAGTTTTTTTCTATATAAATTTATATGTATCTAAATATGTTTGTCAGTATTTATTTATATCGTCATCGTGTGGCAGACACGGCGCAAAAATTAAAAGAAATAATTATATATAATGTTGACTGGCCAAGGACGCGCTAGTTAGTTGCGTTTTGTTATTGAGGTTTTTCGCGTTTCCATACTTTGTTCTCCATGCACCTCCAACTGACTGACTGACTGACTGACTGACTATCTCAATCTACCTCCATTCGTCTGCCATCTGTCGGTGGCTCTCTCAATATGTGTGTGCGTGTGTGTGTGTGTGTGTATGCCTCAATAATCATTGTGCAGTCATGGATTCGACTTTTGCTGCTCGCTTCGCTGGGCGCTGACTCAGTTGTGCTATGAAGATACATAGATTTCTGAAGCGAGTGTATCTATATACAAATAGTTATACACTAAATACATATGTGAAGTGCAACGTGCCACGTTTGAGCAAGTACTGTGTCTGTCTGTCCGTCACTCGGCCAATCATATGCGCGACGGGGCGGAGCAGTGAGGCGGGGTGTAGGCGTTTTTGTTGCAATCACAGCGCAGCTGCTACTGCGATTTATCATTGTTCAATGTTTTCAAATAGTATATGAGTGTTGCAGTAATTAGAATATGACTAGTTGCATATAAGTAGATCCTTGCAGAGAGTATGGCAGATCTCAGATATATTTCGCACTAGTAGTAAAAGAGAGCTTTATGCATTGAACCAGTCTCAGAGTCTCAGACTGGCCAAACATGAAACATGACCAAGTGGGAGTGTTACTATTTTCAATAATGATATTTCAGTAGCTATTCTAAATAATTATAACATTTAATTTTAAAGCTACTGAATTAGCTTTGCCATTGCATTATAAATCAATATTCTTAATTATAGATATCTAATATAATGTATTAAATATATTTAGTATAATTAACATAATATATAAGTATTTATTATAAATAATTTCTATTCCAAAATAATATAATTAATTGTTTTTGATTTTTAGCAAATTTATCTGCCATAATAAAGAATTGTTGCTAATATCTAAATAATATATTCACATTATTTATAAAAAAAAAAAAAAAATTTGTAATAAAATTATTTAAATTTTATTGGGGCAGTTTTTGAGAGAATTAAAATGAAATTTTCATATACTTCAAATTGAAAACATTTTATTAAAAATTCATTTCAAACCAAACTTGAAACAAATCTCTAGCAATTCAATTCCAAATAACAATAAAAAAAAATACAATGGCGTATAATTATAAAAATTAAAGAAATGTAAGTAAATCAAATCGAAAATACAGTATAATAGCCGTGCTTAAATTCCAAATAATTGCACAAATAAAAGCGAAAACAATTTTTTTGATTAACGATGCGGCTTTTGTTTGGGGCGTTGGCGGCAGCTATAATAATTTTTGTAGATCAGCAAACACGTTCGCAGATCGAATATCGCAGATTCCTTTCAAAATATTTACACAAGGGCAAAATGTAAATTGCTGCACATTGCGAGCGCTTGGGGCATCGAATCGAAAGAAAAAAATAATATATATATATACATATGCATATATAAAGCCAATCGCATGCGGCAATGGGGCAAGTGAAATGTGTCATAATCAGCATAAAAACACAATACAGTTATTATGCGGCTAAAAATGGCTAATAAGCTGCACGCTGCTCACTTGGCGTATGCGTGATATTTACCAAATATATGTGAGTGCCTAGATATATATATTTATATATATATTTGTCTATTTATATGCACAGCGCATGCAATTAAAAGTCGCCTGAAACGCGCTTTGACACACGGCTGGCTCCATGGGCAAATACGTTATTTAGCTGAGTCAGCGGCGACGGCCCCCAAACACGTTTCCAGGCCAGGTCTTGGCCCAACTGCGGACAACAGCCAGACAGCCAGCCAGACAGCCAAACAGCCAAACAGCCAGCCAACGGGGCCGACAGGCAGACAAACAGTTAGTTAGCCTGGAACTGGGTCCACAGCGCATGCGAGTGCCAAAAACGCCAAAAACGGTTTTTTCACTTTGTTGTTGTTGTTGTTGTTGTCGACTACTATTGCTGCTATTGCTTGCTGGTCTCTTTTTGGCCAACAAGGTGAAGGTTAGCGAACTGTCGCCAAATGCGCAACACGAACTCAAAGACATGGGAATATGCGAGCGGGCTGCAGCTCCATAAATATGCAAATCACAGTTTTGAACTCGGCCAACGATTCGCCAGCCAGATATTTTGTTGGCTTTAATGCTGTGTGTGTGTGTTTGGCTTCTGTTCCGCTTTTGCTGCAGTTACTGCAGTTGCAACAGCTTTGTGCAACGGCACTTAGCAAGGTTGGGGAAAAAACTCTGAAACTATTGAAGCTAGATAGAATAGAGTCTATGACTGACTTGAATTGTTGAATAGGAGACCTGGGCAACTGCCTAAACAGATAACTATATATACATACATACATACATACATACATATCATCTAAAAAGTATTAATTCGTAGTTCATATATATAGGTCTATATATGACCTAGTTCTTTTGTATCAAAAGATATTTCAATTTGATTTTTATAAAAAAAAAATCAATGCACAATTCTTACTTTTGATTTTTATAATAGAAATTTAAAATAACAGTTATGATTTGATTTTTATATAAAAATCAATTTGTAATAATTATTTTTGATTTAAATCATATAAAATAATTAAATAAATAAACAAAAAATATTCATTATTCCTTAATTTTTTTTATAAAAATTATAATCCCTGCTTTATAGGGTATACTCTGCTATAGCTATAGCTGCAGCTTCTGTTCGTAGCTCTTGCTTAGCTCTGCTCAGATGATGCTAGTCTTAATATACTTTTCAATATATTCTAGAGCCAAACTTTTGCCAAATTGCCTTTTCCTTTTGGATCTTGACTTCAAGCTAGAAGCAATCAATTTTTATTGATTTATTCTTAGAGCTAACTCAGCTTTGTTGAGATTGCTTTCCAATCACTTGCTATTCGAAACTCGCTTCAATCTCAGGATTTCAGCCGGCTTAGCTTTATGTTGGCTTTTAGTCGAAATATTTAATTGTGAAAATTGTTAAGCTGTAGTTTTTTTCTTATTCAAACATATGCTTGTATCAAAGTACTTGGAGCTAATATAATATAATATATAATAAAGAAAATATATTTCTTTTTTCTACTCTTCAACTGTTTGATTTCTACTCAAATTTATTTAGCTCTTGTGCATTTATAATTTCTTACAGATTTCCAAAGATAAATCCACTCATGACTTGACTCTTATATGTGTTTACACAAAGATCTCTAATATGCATATGTAAATAGTTTAAAGAAGTTTTTGATAGAGCTGTAAGAGTGCGCACTCTTTCTCTGTCTCTCACTCTCACTCTCTCACTCACACTCACCCACTCTCTATCCCATTGATGTGAAGTGTTTGTTATAGAAAGTGTGTTACGAGACAATTGTGCATCTCATTTGGCTCACAATTGGGCAAGGGAACATCTAATAATAATAATGTTATTGTACAGCTTGGACACATTGTAAGCAGTGTGGAGCATCATCGATGCCATGAATTACTTGGAAGCAGCCTGCCTGAAGTGGCAAAACCCCAATCACAATTATGCGGCAATGCAAACACACACACACACACACATACACACAGATACAGAGGAGCTTAGCTAGTTGTCAGTTGTTGGTTGTTTGTTGTTGTCTTGCCCAACGGCTGGCTCATCTTTTCATCAGCTTTAAACTGCTGGCTGATTGATTTTTCGGATTACAACATGACCTAACTGATCATTATGATCATAACGCAATTTGCATGCGGCTGTCAAATAGTACGACTCCAATCTCACCCTCTCAACCTCACTCCCCCCCTCTCTCTCTCTCTCTCTATCTCTCCCTTTCTATCTGTGTGGCAAATGGAAAATGGAACTTTGTGATTGATTGCAATGGCCAACGGTGCGTATCCAAATGGCCAACGGGCCCTGCACAGCGAGCAATTACGTTATTTTCACTCCGAGAGCGAAATGAAGACATCATTTGGCTTCAATTTGGCTATTGCCACATTTCGATTTGTATAACAAATTGCAAACACACACACACATGGACACTCACATAAACCGTAAATAACAGTCGACAATGCTTTGGCTAAGGCTATACAAAACGTAATTAATCAAATGTTACCAAAAAATCAGCGACAAAAATGACTTAACTCCATTAGACGACATTCAAATGCACTAACTAGTTTAGTTACACTGAGTCTCTAATACTCATGCCTAAGCAATTTTTAATGAATTATAAGTTGCATCAATCATAAGCTTAGTCAAATTAGAAATCTAAGTATTTGCTTGCATTTAGTCTATCTAAGCTGCGTATGTTGACTTTAAATTGTAAATAATTAAAGTTGATTGATTAAGAAACTAGTTAGTTTACCAGTTCAATCAATCGAGCAGTTAGTCTGTTTTATATATCTTATAGAGTAACTAAAGCATATAATAAAGTTACTCAATCAATGAATTGTTGATTGGTCAATAATTGATTAGTTTATAAGCTGACTGATACACACTCATATCAATCAGTTGTTACAATGATTTAGTCCATCATCCAACCAATCAGTTAGTCAGTCATACAATCTTCAGTTCGACAATCATAAATGTAATCAATGTCAATCAAGCATTCAGTCAATCAGTCAGTCAATGAGTATGCCAATGAATGTCAAGCATTCAGTCAAACAGTCTGTCAATCAGTCAATCAATCAGTCAGCTGTACATCAATCAGTCTATCAAACAGTCAATCCATCCCTTAATCTATCAATCAATCAATCAGTCAGTCAATTAGTGTGCCTCTTGGTCTGTAAAACAGACAATCAATAAATAAACCAGTCAATCTGTCAGTCAGTCAATCTGATCTGATCTGATCAGTCAATCCAGTTGATCCTTAGGTAAGCTAAGGAATCAATAAATCAGTCAATCATCTAGTCATTTATCTTTGAGCTGTTGTGAAAAGCAAAATTTTTTTAATTTTCATTAAAAGTACAAATTTGGCTCAGTCATACAAAAATTAGGATCTAATAAACCTCAAAGACATGAATTTCGTTTTAACCATCAATCAAAGACAATGTCAAGCCCTGATACCATTTAAGATTTGTTATCAAAGCTAAAATAGGATTCATTCAGTTCATTTGTTGACTTGACTCAAAGCTGATTTCTTCTGGAAAATGAGCTCAGTCTAAGCAATTTTAAACGAGACCTAAAGAATTCATTACACGTACTTAAGCTAACATACACATAATTCTCAAATATAAATGTTTCCCTTAGTGAGCTAAGAATTGATCAATTCTATTTACTCAAATGAAGACACTCTCTGAATTAAATAATAAGTTTAAAGACTTTCGAATAGTTGTTTATCAAGTCTTTGGTATACTTCTCCATTTCAGCAAGTACAAAGCGCTGAGCGAGCTAATTGAGGCGACCTTTTCGGTTAGGGTATTTAACACATTTCTACAGGCGAATAGCTTTTTTTCTTTGCTTTGCTCAACTCTGCACAGCATGTCGCACATTTTCGTTAATTTATTTTAATGTTCCGAAAACAAAAAAAAAAAAGTAGATAACAATAACATAACAAAACTAAATGAGTGAGAGATAGAGAAGGGGGAGAGAGAGAAAAACAATTTCATTTATATTACAGACGAAATTTCAAATGAGCCGCGCTTTGATTTTGATTAATTTCGGATTTTGGTACTCTTTTTATTTTATTTTATTTATTTATTTTTTGTACTTTCGCCTCCCTCAAAGGAAAACAATAAAAAGTCAAATGTGGATCAAAATCGATTTGCCGATTTTAAATAGCTAATTATGCATTTTTGCCGCCAGCTTATGTAAGCTAAAGACATTTGTCAATGGCGACGATGCGTTTTATAGATCGTCTCATTTGCATAATGTCTCACTCTCTCCCACTCTCTCTCTCTCTCGCGCTCGCTGACTCGTCTGTCTTGGTCTGAGAAATGAGTTTTGGAGTTGTCGCTACCGTTTGGCGACACGATTTATCTTTCGATTTCAATTGCCCAATTCCAATTGCTTTAGATCAATGATTGATGAATCGACGGTTGCGGCTTTTCTTTTCATTTCAATTTCAACCTTAACTTCAATCGCAATCGGGGTTTCGGTTTCGGTTTCGGTTTCGGTTTCAATTTCTCAATTGCCCAATTGCCCCGAAATGCGTTTTGGCATTTGGTATAACGAAACCTTTAATAAAATCAGCTCTCACATAAACTGTGTAATTACGGTCAGACAGTCGCAGTCACTCAGTTGCCGTTTAAAGGTTAAAACTCAGCATTTAAAATTTTTAAAAGCCGTTAAAGTGCATTAAACAACAGCCAACAACAACAACAACAGCACACCATGACAATGACAACAACAACAACAACAAACAGCAAGCAACAATAACAACAATTAACGAAATTACGCTTTGTTCCAAATCACAAAGCTTAACTCTTTCTATGCTCAATAAATACAGATACACACACACACACACACAGATACATGAACACACACACACATACACATACACATCGACTTACGTCTGTCTTGAGGCCTTTCCATATTTTGGCCAAAGTTCGAATGGTTTATGGCCAACAAACCTAATATTTCATTGAATTACACAAAACTTTTATTACAGTAATTAAAACAAAATATAAAAATTAATATATATATAAATAATAATAATAAGAGCAATAAAAAAAAGAATAAAAACATAAATTCAAGAAATAAAAATTGACTTTAAAAAATTTTTTAATCAAGTAAAATAACATATCAGCTCAAAGTCTAAGCGTTCATAATATGCTCGCTCATTTGTCATGCATCGGGTATATTGGCTTTGCGCAAAGTTCATCTCACTATTAGACTGACTTGAAGCTGGAGACTTGCGTATATAGACTTGAGTGAATCCTTAGCTGATTAGATCTTGTGAAAATCTTGACTATATTGACTTGATATCTTCATCTCAGACTCTATAAAGTTCCTTTGTTTGACAGGAGTACTATACAAATTCCTTTGATATCAATTGTTGCTTGAGTATTAAAATGCGGCAAATAAAAATAACTTTTTTCTTTGTTATTGGAACTGAAGCGAGCATGAGAATGGCTTTAATCGGCAAGTGCAAAAGCTTATAATATATATTAAATAATATATTTTTAACTATTGTCAAAATAATGATCAGAAAAAAAAAATATATATATATATAATACTGACTATGATAAATAATAATATATAATTTAAGAAAATAATAAAAAATATTAATATTAAATTTTTTTTAAATGTAACTAAAATCTCAAAATTAAATAAAAAAAAACATGTATCTAAATATTAAAATTAAATTAAATAAAAAAATAGATTTAAAATGTCAAAATTAAAAAAAATAAAATTAGATATATATTTATTTATATATATAAAATAAAAAATAAATATATTTATATAATAAATATATATAATCAAAATTAAATAAATAAAAAAAATGTATGCAAATATCAAAATTAAATTAAATAAAAAAAATATATTTAAAATATCAAAATAAAATTAAATAAAAAAAATATATATATAATTATTTATATATATAAAATAAATGATAAATATACTTTATATAATAAATATATAATATTTATTAATTTTTTTATTTAAAATTAATATTTTTGTGTTTCAAATTTTTATATTTTCTATATTTTATATATATTTTTTTATTTTATTAAATTTTAATATTTCTGATGATAAATATATAGAAAATAGAATAATTTTTATATTTAATAAATAAAAAACACAAAAATATTCATATTAAAATTTAGTAAAAAGCTCTCACACAATAAACTGACAATTGGAAAGTCAATTGGCATTAAGGCCATAATGAGCTCTGAAAATAATGAAATAATTAATTGACAGTCGCAAGACCCAGTTTCCAGGCAAGACTTGGAAACCGCAAGAAAAAAACAAAAACCGATATTCGCTTGGGTATTACATATGCGAATATCGTCTAAGCATATGAAAATAACGGTTCACAATTTGTATAATGGAAGCCAGAGGCAGATCTTCACATGGCATGCAACACGGCTTGGAGGCAGACAGCAATTGAGATCATTATGAATTTGATTATACACACATGTTATACATTCATATATCTGCATATATGTATATATAGCATTTGATTCATGTGCGTATTATTTCATGCACTCATTCAGCTTCATTCATTGTGCAAATGAATGCCAATTGTTTGCTTATAAATCTACCGCTACGAATTGGGGGCGTCTCTTGACAAACTCATCGCAAGTGAATATATATATATACAAATTCATATATATATATATAGGTAAGTATCTGTATATAATTGCAACTTTGTATGTTTTATTCATTGCGTGCCTCAATTAAAATGTCAAAACATTTGAAATATTTATTTATAAAGAAGAGAGAGAGAGAGAGAGAGAGAGAGAGAGAGAGAAATAAATTGCTGCTTGAATAGAGTTGAGTCTAAGAGTGTGACCTAACATAAATTATATATATTTTTCTATAATTATATATAATTTATATATATATTTTTTTGCTTGCAACAACTTTTCACACCTTTCGAGCGTCTGGCGGCAGCAATATGATATCAATAGAAAAACGCTTGGCATATTATTAAATATATATTTATTATATTGCATAATTATATTTTATGCATTTTTTATGTAAGATTTATTGTGTGTTAATTTGTTGAGTTTTATAAAAGTTAAAATACGTAGAAAAATATATCTAATGCACTTTGAGAAAAGAGAAAAGAAAAGATCACTTCCTGATGACATTATAGATGATAATCTGATATGTATGCCGTGACTAGCGTGATAGCAGCAGTCATACCGGTTGACCTGCTTGCCCAAGAGCGCCAAAGAATATAGAATCTTCAGCAAAGAGGAGAATTCTCATAACAGAGGGCAAAGAGCATACGACAGCAAACCATAGTCCCGTGGAAGGCGAGATGGTCATGCGAAAGGTATGGAAGATGGACCGCTAGAATAATCCCCGATCCAGAGAAGTGGATAAACAGAAAACACGGTGAAACGTCGTCGTTCTATCTGACACAACTGCTCTCCGGACATGAATACTTTCCAGAGTACCTAAATAAGATGGGGAAAACTGCCGAACCCAGCTGTATTTACTGCGAAAATTCAATAGACGATGCAGAACACACCTTCTTCAACTGCTAAAGGTGGTCGGAAGAAAGAATCGAGCTGGCTGAAACAGTCGGTGAAGTCAAAGTAGAAACATTAGTTCAGCGAATGTGCAGCAGATGTTGTTTACGTTGTGATTGACAGTTGCAGTAGTATTAAAGAGAAACTGACAACTAGCACTAATCGGAGTGAGCTAGCATTTTAGTGACAGTTAAAGGATGAATTGTCATTGAGAGAGAGATAACTATAGCTGTTGCTGAATGTGTTCTCGGATGTCGCAGAGTGAGAGTGAGAGGGCTATGTCCTTCACACAGAGTTGCTATGATATTGATGAACGAGAATATGCAACCAAGAGGCAGTTTGACAAGAGAGAGCTGAAATAGAGCACTTAAACAGAGACGGTTAAGAAAGAAAGGCGTTTTGACAGAAGTAATAGAAGTCGGTGACACCGAGAATTTGTTGTCAAGCAAACAAATAATGGAAGGCGAGAATAATAATTCTAACGCTACGACATATTTTTATTATAACTTTAAATTTTAATTAAAATTTTTAAATTTATTATTCAAATAATTTTTATAATATATATAAATAATTATTTTTTTGTTATACAAAGTTTTTAAATATA
Organism: Drosophila antonietae; assembly: GCA_030914385.1. Lineage (NCBI taxonomy): Eukaryota > Metazoa > Arthropoda > Insecta > Diptera > Drosophilidae > Drosophila > Drosophila antonietae. Next base: position 24,079 of record JAUESO010000192.1, read on the forward strand.
TTTTATTGACATATATTTTTAACTTTTACTTTTATATATTTTTTTTTAATTATTAAATTTTTTTTTAAATTTTGTTCCCAGAGTATCTCACAGTTAGTCATGCCCTTAAGTCACTCACTGTGACAAGCTCATAAATTATGCCACTGAATTTATGTGCGCATTAATATACATTGTATTTTATTATTGTTATTTTTTATGTTGCTTTTTTGCGATGAAAAACTCAGGAAAAATGTGAAGAAAAGAAAATTGTGCTGCCGGCTTTAGGCAGCCGAACAATGGGCAAGCCAGACCATAAAGTACATATATAAATATATATATATATATATATATATATATACACATATATATGTGCTGGGCTGCGCCCATCAGCCAAAAGGGGGCGATTGTGGGCAACTGGGCAACTGGGACTGAAGACAACTCTGACGACCGCATGACATAATGACACAGAGCTAAAGGGGGGAGGAGAGCAGCATGTGAGAAGTGAGGCTGCTGCTGTCTGCTGCCTGATAAACAAAAGAAATTAACTTGGCTAACTGCAACATCAGCATCAACAACAACAGAGACAACAGCAATACGGAAGCAAGTGCATGAGGCAGATGAGACAAGCTAAGATACTCGCTTTGGCCAGAGATGGGCACCAAAAAGTTGCTGTTGCTGGCGATGTCGTAAGCCCCAAGCAGCATCTGGGAAAATGTTTGTGGATCGCATTAGAGTGTTACATATGTAGACATTTGTATGCGATCGCTGCGCGTGTCTATTGTGTGTCTTGTGAGCCCTGATTAATTAGCTGCCCGCTTGTTTTCGCTCATTTCTTTGCTTGCTTTTTTGGTTACTTAACCGACAAATTGGCAAGTCGAGAAGACACACGGTAATTAAAGTATTGATCAGCTTTTATGTTCAGCTGATGTATTGATGGGGAGGAGTGCGACTTGGAGTAACTAATTGAAAGAGTTTTCAATAGGCAAGAGAAAGAGGGCGATAGTTGCAGAGCGAGAGAAATGGTGAGCGTAGAGAGAAACTGCTATCGAAGTTTATTGTAAAGTATCTTTGATAGAGTTACTCAGCTCTGTGCGGTTAGAGTAGAACAAGAAATTATTATAAAGCATTTGATAAGGGAACAGATCTTTAGTTTTTACTTCTCAATATATGCTCTACATGCTTTATATGTTCTTCCTTGATGTTGAAGATTATATAGGGATTATAAGGGAAGAATAACAAGTATTGGAGTATAAGCTATAAAGAGAGAGTTTGTGAGAGTTTTGATTAGGAGACACTCTGAATACCACTCACACAAGTCCACAGCCTCTACTTAGGAGGCGAACATGATGAGATCTATCTAGCTCGTCTCAATCTAGAATAAATATATGGGTATGGATTCTGCTAGGCCTTCACTTCTGAATCGTACATACAGCAAATGTTAAATAATATCATAAAAGACTGTGAAAATATTTCATGATTTTTACTTTTAAAAGCCTGAAATCAATTGTCTAACCATACCGACATTCTATGGAATAACTCAATTAAGCAAGTCTAAATCAGTTTTTGTTTTTTATGGTCAAATTATTTTTGATTAATTGAGAGATTTAGATTGATAAAAAGTCATAAATGCCAAGATTTATGAAGCTTGCAAAAAGATTTTTTTTTTTTTTTGAATGGCAACAAAAAGAATTCGGACATGTGACAGAGTGAGCTGAATGGAATGAATGTGGCAGAGGGAGAGGGGAATCAAGAGAGACTAGAAGAGATAGTGAATGAGAAACTGCTCAATTGAGATTATATATATATGTTTATATATATCTATTTAAAACTTGTTCTCTGATCAATTTTAAATCTTTTTGTTCAAGTGAACTAGTTCCCTTTAAGGTATTACCAAGTCAACTTACTCTTGCATTATACTTAACGAATTTGTCCAATAAATTTGATATATAAATATATTCATCTTTTTATATATTTCTGTCATAAGCACTTAATATACATATATTATAAATACAATTGTGTTAAATTTAGTGGAAACGCGTAATTGTCATATATTTTCTTCTCTGTCCATTTTCTTTTCTACTTTCCATTCTCTTCTCATCTCTCTCTCTCGTGTGCTAAAGCTTGATGTCCACAGATCTGTATGTGATTCAATTACAACTGTAAAACTGTGCTGAACTGAACTGAGCTGAGCTGAGCTGAGCTGAACTGGAGTTGGCTTTGCTCTTGGCCGCAAACATTATTAAAGCGGGGCAAAGTTTGAGACTTGCCACGCCCAACTTGCGACGCCCATAGCAAGCTAAAAAACAACAACAACAACAGCAGCAGCAGCGTAGCAGCTGCCAAAGTGAAAGCGATGCCACAAATCAAAGTCATCATCAGTTCGCATGCCTTCTCTTTCCAATGCACATGCGCTCGCTTGCTCTCACTCTCTGTGTGTGTGTGTGTGTGTGTGTCTCTTTCTAGCCGCTCACCCTGCAACCGGTTCATGCTAATGCTATGGTTCGTTTTGCTGTTGTTGTTTTTGCCCCACTGATGTCTTTATGCACCACAATTCTCAAAGCGAAAGGCCGCGGCCAGGTCGACGCTTGATCGGATCGAGGTGTCACTTTCGCTGTCGCCCGCTAATTAAGTTGGGTCAGCAAACAACGATCGAAAACAAAAACAAAAATAAAAAACTTACCTTTTAGCTGACTTTTGGCTTCCTCCTGCTTAACAGCGGCCGGTGGCTTGGCCATGGCCAAAGCGCAGCAGCCCAGCATCAGCATTAGCTTCAGCATTTGATGTCCTTTCAACATGTTGAGCGTAGTTCGCTTTTCACTTGATTGTGGGTTGTTGCTTGCTTATTGTTGTTGCTTGTTGTTAATTGAAATCGCTGTTCGTTTTGGTATGTGTTTGTTTAATTTGCTATTGACCTGTTGATTGCTGCAGCAGCTGCATTTCACTTTCATATCGAACAACAGACAAAAAGAAAAAGAGATAAGTAAAACAAAAAAATAAAAATAAGTTGATAGCCAGGCTAAGGAGACAACAGCAGCAGCAGCAGCAGCAGCAGCAGCAGCAGCAGCAGCAACAACTTTAGCTGCAAAGTGAAATTTTTGCTGGCTGAGCCACAACACATGGAGTTGTGGCAAGTGAATTGTGTGTTGGGGTCACGCACTCCTGTTGCCAGTTGCTGTTGCCGCTGGCGGCGCGTTAAGGCCATAAAAGTAAAAAGTATTTTGTTAAGCGTGTTTTAGCAGCAGGCAACAACAACAACAACAGCAGCAGCAGCAGCAGCAGCAACTGTTGTTGATTTTTATGCTGTTGACGATGTTGCTGCAACTGCCACATGCCACAACGCCAACAAAGCTTGCAACACTATGCACAGTTTTTTTTTATATATATATTTTTAAAGCATATTTCTGTTTCTCTATTATTTTCAATTTTTTGTTTATAAACAGGAAACTATTAGCGCGGAACACACAACGAGCCAACGAGCTCATAATTTTAAATAATTAATTTATGTTACAAGTGTATTTATCAAGTATTGTTATTAATTTGCATTTTATTATTAATTTTATGGCACTTGTTGCGCTTGTTGCTGTATCAATTATGTTGCTCAATTTTCGTTTTTCTTTTTTTGCTGTTTTCTCATTTGAAGCACTTTTCTGTTGTGGCTAATGCGGAAATGCCGCCCAATCAACACTCGAAAAAAAAAACATTGTAAAAAAAAATACATATACATATAGAAATAAATTAAAGTAAACACAAATGAAATTAATGTTTATGCAGTATCGCAGCAAAACGCGCACGAAACGCGGCAAAAACGCGCGTAATTGCAGGATGTGGCGAGATTTCGCGCGTCAAAGCTGGCCTAACACTTCCGCGCCAACAGCAAGCACACACACATGCACACATACACTCTCTCACACACACACACACTAATGCACGCATTGGCATTTGCATTCGCATTCACATTCGCATTCGCATTCGCCTTTTCGGTAATTCGGGATAACGGCAAACACAACAAACCCAGCAAACGCGAGAGAGTAGCAAAGAAAAAAAAAAACAACAGAATAGTGTGAGAAACGCGACGTTTGGCCAAGCGCTCGCTGCGAACGCCGTCAACTGTCTGAGCTGCGCGCAGGCGCCGTCAAACACTTTTAAAGCGCTGTAACAGCTGAGAGCGACATAGGGAGAGAGAGAGCGAGCGTGAGGGAGAGCCAAGCTCATAGAGCGACGCCAAGCTGCGAGCGCAATGGCAACAAATAGAGTGAGTGAGAGAGAGAGAGAAAAGTCATAATTGACGCTTCATGAATGAAACGGCCCAACGATCAGCTGTGCCTTAAACCGGTAAACGTTGTAAATGCTGCTGTTGCAGCAGCGACTGCGATTGCTGCTGCTGCTGCTTTTGTTGTTGTTCTGGTGGACAGCACGTGACGCATTCAATTGGCAGCCCCCACGCAAGAGATCAAATACATAATTCAGCTAGAAAATTAGCTAACGAAAAGAAGGTAATAAATTTTATAGACTTTTTGGTGATTGATTGAGACTATGGAAAGGGTAACACACTGAATTAGAAAGAGACAGGGATAATAGGAGATATGTATATGAAAAGAGAGAGAAAGAAACAAGGAGCACTCTGGATAGATACATAAGAGGAAAAGTCAGCAACTCAAGTAGAGGAAAATCTCGAATAGAGTGAAATATCAAAAGAGAGATGGAGAAAGGCAATGAGCGAGAGAGAGAGAGAGAGAGAGAGAGAGAGAGAGAGAGAAATAGAGAGAGAAAGAGAGAGAGGGAGAAAGAGAGAGGGACATCTAAAGACAACATTCTGGTAAGAAAAAGAAATCTCGAGGGAATGAGAGAGAGAGAGAAAGAAATCTTGGTAGAAAGAGAAATCTTCAAGAGAAAGAGATTTCTCGAGAGAGAAAGGGATAGAAGGAGAGAAATTCCGATAGAGAAAGAAGTATTCGACAGAATTGAACCAGATGAAAGGAGAGTGGCTGTGAGAGAGGCAGTGAGAGATAGAGAAGGAGAGAGAGAGACAGAGAGAAAGCCAAAGAATGAAAGAAAACGTGAGAGACAGAGAGCGATATTGATTGAGAGACATACCGAGACAGAGACAGAGAATAGAACAAATATTTGAGAAAATCATTTTGAACGAAAATCAAAATTGAACTGATAATCTAATTTAATTAATCAACTAATTATCTAATTATCAATTAACTAGAGAGTTTATTTTCCAATCATTTTAGAATTTGCACTCAATTTGCTCTGCCCATCTCTGTGGGCATTCCCAAATTGTCTCTCATACATATTTCCTCATAATTATCATAGAAATCGATTGCCAAATTGATTGACATCAACTGTTTCGGCTCATCGTTGCTGACATGTAATTAATTTGGCCAACTCCAGGCAACTGACAACTGGCAAATGGGATGCAGGCTGAGCTATTGATGCTGCACAGATGTGGCGCTAAATGGCCGCAGGCTGCTTTGCATACATTAAAGACACATACATACATGCATACATGCATACATGCATAATGATTGGCAAATTAACGCGCGATTCGCACAGCCGAGGGCGCCTCTCATGCCTCATACCTCATTCCTCATGATTTGCATAAGATATGAAATCGAAATTAAAAACGCGTTTCTCATTTCACTAACTAGACTGTGACAAATTGCAACAATTTGGCCAACATAATTGGCTAAGTGATCAGAGCTAATATCGAAGATATTTACCTGGCCAGGTAAATGCTCAAATGATCTTCATGCGATTCACATTTGCAATTGAAGCAAGCTGAGGGCTGCTTTAAGAGTTACTTCAATTATTTGTATGCATTTATCATAATGGGAAACTCTTTGAGCAACCCATGACAACTAAGTGACGCTGCGCTTTCAACAATGTCAAATTGCACAATTGCTGCAACAACAACAACAACAACAACAACAACAACAACAAGGACACAAATCGCATTCGCTCTCAAGGCGTCGCAATGGCTGCAAATACGCGAATACAAAACAAAATCGGAGATGTGAGCTACAAAATAACAAACAAAGCATTGTTGAGCGCATTGCAGCCAGATGATGTCATTGATATGGCACAGATTGCAAATACCATTAGCAAATACATACACATGTACTACACGCACTCCACTGTACCAATGGATAATGCATAGACAGATAGATGGATGTAGGAGATGTGGGGGATGAGTACCAGATGCGGCCAACACAAAGCCAACAAATTGATGGAGGAACAAATTTAAGCAAAGCAGAGAGAAAGAGAGCTGCAGAAATAGTACATGAATTAATATGTGAAAATGAATACCATATAGCCGAAGGCCTTAGTAGTCAATGCTTCATCTTAGCTGAGCTTTCAGTTTATATTATCCCTAACTATTCCTAAATAAATAAATAAAATACTAAATAATTATTTCATACAAAAATATACTAAAATGTATTATTTAATAATATATCTCTGAATCCCTGTATCTGAATCTCTGTATTTGTATCTCTGTATCTGTATCTCTGTACCTCAATCTATGTATCTCTAGATAGAGATCTATATCTCTTGAGGAGATATCTCTGTATCTGTATATGTATCTCTGAATCCCTGTATCTGAATCTCTATATGTGTATCTGTATCTATATATCTGTATCTCTGTATTTGTATGTCTGTATTTATATCGCTGTATCTGTACCTATGTCTCTTTGTATCTGAATCTCTGTATCTGTATATCTTTATCTGTATTTGTATCTCTGTATCTGTAACTCTGTCTCTGTACCTCTGTATCTGTATCTGTATCTTTGTATCCGTATATCTGTATATCTATCTCTGTAATTCTGTAACTGTGTCTCTGTATCTGAATCTCTGTATCTGTATCTATATCTCTTTAGGAGATTTGTATCTGTATCTCTGTATCTGAATCTCTGTATTTCTGTATCTCTGCGTATCAGTGTATCTGTATATGTATCTGTGTCTGCTTTCCTATAAATATCTATAAGTATATTTTGATCAGTATCGGAATCTCAATCTTTAACTATATCAGTTAGCTTAAGCCGCATCTGGCTGCATCTGTAACTGCATCAATATATCTGTAGCTGTATCTGTATCTCTATCTGCATCTGCATCGGCACCTGCATCCCCATCTATATCCTCACATTGCCATCTACACTTCAGTTACTTTAAGCCGCGTCTATTTCTGTATCTGTATCTGTATCTGTATCTGTATCTGTATCTGTATCTGTATCTGTATCTGTATCTGTATCTGTATCTGTATCTGTATCTGTAACGCAATGCGCATGCTGTTCGCTGTCGCAGCGTGTTTTGGCTCTGTGCACTTGCCAGATTCGTTGACCGCAACTAAAATGCTATTGACCAAGTGACTCGCTTGTTTGTCGGCTGCCGTTTGTGTGCATCTGTGGCAAAGCACTTTTTACATGGCAGCGTGACACTATTCAGCTGCGATCGAGCTAGCGCCTGTAATTGATTATATTAATTGCTTCGCACTTTGATTGTTTCTGCCTGAGGCAGCCTAATCAATTTGTTCCAGCACTCTAGTCTCTCTCTCTCTCTCTCTCTCTCTCTCTCTCTCTCTCTCTCTCTCACTCTCTCTCTCTCTCTACCTAGAGTGCTGGCGGCATGCATTGAACTGTTTAGTCAAACGCCCACTGAAGGTCTTCAACGCAGCCAGCTCACAGCTCGTCTCTTGAATGTATCTCAATATTTGTATCTGCGTATCTTTTGCTTAATGCTTACGTATGGCTGTGTGTGTGTGTGTGTGTGGGCCCGCTGCGATATTTCCGCCAAGGCGCAATGGCAATGCGCAGCTCTTAGCGCTAATAGCAACGCACTCGTTGGCTAGATGGCACAGAGATAGCGCCGCGCGGGGCGTGCCTCAAATCAGGCTTAAAAGCAATTACGCACTCTGCAATGTTGTCAACGTTGGCTCCATCCACATACTTCCTGCTCCAAGCGACTGCGTCTGGGATGCGAAATTTCGCACAAATATACGAAGAAAACTAAAAATGAGCGAAAAGATAGTTTCGCTGGCAGTGCATTAGCCTGGCCAAATGCCAGCCAAACAGCCGCATTGACTAACTGCCAGACGACAAAGTTGAAAAGAAAGAAGAAAATTTCAACTGCATTGCTTGCAATGCAGCTAGAAGCGAAGAGAGAAAAGTATTCAGGAAAGAAAAATTGTAAATATTTTGTTAAATATTGTGACTTCAAGTTTAACTGACTGTTAAATAGCTTAACATGTAGTTAGTGTGGCATTTATATTTTGTATAAATTAAGCTAAGCGCAGCTTAGAGAGAGAGAGAGAGAGGGATACAGATAGATATATATATGTATATATCTTTCTAGATCATCAGTTATTGGCAACAAAATGAATTATTATATGGAGTGCTAAGACTTCAGAGCATTTCAGTTTCATTAGCCAGCGACAACGCGTGTCGCACAACCAAACAAATGATGAGTGCTGGCCCAAGCAGCTCGATCCGAGTAGACATATATATACAGATATATATATATATATATATATATATATGAATAGCTATCCATGTATATTGGCACATATATTGACTGGACTGACGCCAATTGAGTTTCCCAATCGAAGCGGAAAATTAATGAAAGTAACTGACGATGCTGCGATAGATAAGGATTATTGAGTAAGAAAATTGACACAATTATCTCTCTCTCTATATACACATACATATATATGCACAGATATATATATAACTGACAAATCGTCGTAATGCAAAAATATGTGTTAATGTGTAAGATGTTACATTGAGAAAGAAAAAGAAAAAACGAGCTAGAGTGCTCTAATGAGCAGTAGTCGACTACGAAGATACCCTAATAGAAGTCTGGAACTCTTCTGAACACCTACATCTTCTATAAGCATACATACACACAGAGACATACATACAGCCTCCCACAATTGTTGTTCTATGCAGTTTTTAAGCACCTTATGTATAACCTTGATTTCAGATTGTTTTTAGAACAAAACCTATTTATGATAAGATTATATATTATTATTATATATTATTATATCAGCTCATCAAGCAAAGCTTGAGAAAAACAAATTCAATTATTAAATAATATCGATAAGAAAAAGATTTGGTAGATATAATCGAAAGGCTCAAGATCAAAGAATCAAAGAAAGAACAATATAAAGCAAATGAAGGATGCTAGCTGATTTGGGTTAAGAATATATATACTAAGTTCTACATTTAATATTCATTAAGCAATCGGGTAAGATCTATTAGTAGCCTGAATTATATATATATATATATATATATATATATATATATATATATGAAATATATATAACTATATAGTGAATTGCAAATAAAAGCTTAAAAGATAAAACAGCTTATGAATTAGTTATGTTGTACAATAACTTTTAATGAAACAAAAGAAATCAATAATCTACAAATCAAAATTTCTATCTATATACATATATATACATAGATATATATTTGTTTCTTCAGCTTTCATTTTATGCTCAACTTGAGCTTTACAGCTTTCGCTGCAAACCAGCTGAAAAGCTTTACAAAAACTTTACAAAAGCTCAAGATAGATGCTTGGCTTTATCGCTTCGTTTAGCTTAGGCTCAAAAGCTGTTCTTTGCAATGCCAACGCTTGCCATGAAAGCTCACGCCGATAGCACAGACAACAGCTTTCAACCTGGTCTAAGACAAGTTTCAACAAGTTTAAATAGCTTTGTCGTAAAAGCTGCTTGCGAAGTTTCGCACGCCCATATTGGAGTTATTTACCTCAAAACTTTATATTTTTTGTAAATTTACGAAATTATGAAAGAAAATTATTGGAATTGCTCTTCATTAATTGAAAATTGTAGTGTAATATAGTTATTTATCTATATAGATATATAAATAATAGAAATACTGTGAATCTTGCCCTATAGCTATATACTTACCTATAAATCAGTTTCTGCATGCAATCGGTAAAGTCAGGAACACGTCTCATCGCGCTTTAAGCGCCATCTTCAGTAACAGCAAATTTTCAGTTCCGATGGGAAATAGAAAAACTTACGAATTTTCATCTAGAGCCAAACTCGATTACCAAAATTTTGACTGTGTAACAAAAAACGAAAAAAAAAAAAAAAAAAATATTATTGCACCACAATATTATTATTATACATATATGTAACTAGGGATTACCATTTCATTCGAGCACTTCTCACATATGAGCGTAGGCAAACAAAAAATTTTATTTTTACATTTTTATAAAATTCTAAAACGAAAATTTGATTTCACTTCGACGAGAACTTTTGCTAGACTAACATTATCAAGGTTTTTGTACAAGGCTCCGGCTCGAACAGCCAAAAACATTCATTTCATGGCCAAGTTGATTCGAACGTTTGGAAGACTACTGAGTTGGACTATGATAGACTATATATGTATATTTGATATATATTTCTATTTTACTACAAAGCTGAAAGAAAAACTAAAATGTATGAAAAGTTCTTTAAATTCTATATAAGAATTATATTAAAAGTATTACAACTTTGATAGATCTTAAAGGTTTATTGAATATATAATTGAATGTGTGTTTTTTTGTTTAATTTTTATTTCAAACTAAGTTCAATATGTCGAGAGTTACTTAAGATACTCCAAGTTCAATAAATGTGTACTATAATAAAATATTTATCTTTAGCGACTTTCAATCCCGAGTCAGGGTAGCTGCTAGTCGGGTATTTCTCTGCTCAAGTTCTCTAACTTCAAATGCAAAAGTGGCGAGACGGAGATTGACAGATGACAGAAGTTAAGTCCAGTTGATGCTGAAGATGAAACACAGATGTCCATTCCAAAGGCAGAGAGAGAGAGAGAGAGAGAGAGAGAGGCGGAGTGAGTGCGAGTGAGAGAGAAAGGGAGGTAGGGAGAGCCAGAGACGGAGATAGAGCAGGTTATTAAAATGTTGATTGATGCAATTAATTAACTCTGAATTGGCTGGTCGAGGACGAAGCCAAAGGGACATCGGCGCCCATTAAATGCAACCAGAGATTATATGTCAATTCTAAAAATAATAACGGCTAGCAGCGACAGCAACAAACGCCACAATAAACGGATAATGAGGCGAACAATGAGCAGCAGCAACAGGAGCAGGAGCAGAGCATCACGGCAGCAGGGCAGCAGGAGGCATGAAGCAGTCGGCAGCAATTGCGGCAGGAAGCGCTATCATTACGTCCATTGGCCATCGCATCCTGCGTGCGCCGGACTTCGGGCGCATTGTTGTGGCAGCGATTTGTAGGCGGGCAACACTTTGGAATGCTCCATTTACCAAATGCCGACCGCAAAGCGGGAAGGAGACAGACGTCGCAATGGCAGGGGACGGATCAGATCTAAGCTAAGGACAAAACAAATGACGCAAAAGCGGCCGGACGGTTGGAGGAGGGGATGACCGAAGAGACGAAGAGACGAAGAGACGGGGAGATGGAGTGACAGACAAATGGCATCGCTTGAACGGGGCGCTTTGATTAAATGCGCGCTTGATTTGAAAATGATTTCATTAATTAAACGCGTCCGCCCACCACTTGGCCCCTTGGCCCATTGGCCCCGCGAGCGTCACGATTTTCCGCTCTCTGTAAATGTTTGTTATTTTAATTGTAAGCGTTTGGGCATCTGATCGAATTCGCTTTGTTTGCATTGGACAATTGCTAAAGACTTTTTCAATAGCCAATACTCCACTATGAATATAACGGTTATATTGCATTGACCAATGGCAGCTAATGTGCAGAAATTGTGTTTTGTAGACTTGGCATAGTAGAAATATTCAAATGAGTATTTCTCATTCTGGAGAGTTTAAGGCAAATCACAAGGAAATGAAGTGACGAAGAGTGAGTGAGAGCGAGAGATGCAATATATGTATGTATGTGGTGCAAGCACTCAGAGCAGCACTCAATCGTGGTGTACATGTGTGTGTGCCTGGCAATTATTGCCTGTCACTTTCTAGCATTAGAACGAATGCTCCACACATAGACAAATTAAATGAAGAGAGCCCGAGTGAGAGGCATTTTATTAACAGTTATTCATATGCATGCTTTTTGTTGTTTGTCTTCTTCTGACACTGCTGCTAGCTGCTCGCGCATGCAACTGCCATAGGCAGGTAGTCTGTGTGCTCTCCCACTTCTAACATTTACCGCTACATATGCGTATATGTAAGTATGTTACAGTGGTTCGGCATCTATTATTTGCGCTCTCAATGTGGCGGCGGCATGTAATATGAGTACATCAAATACGGATTGCAGCAAAAACAATTCAAACATACCCCGTGGCCAATGGGAGCGTGGGTATGCCATGGTATTATGTTACACATAGCAAATTGCTTTAGTCCCTGATATTTGACCCCCATTTGATTTTAACAGATTATTCGCAAAGTAACTAATTATAGCAAATGAGTTGTTGTACAACATTAAATTATAATTACGCCCGACTGTGGGCTGTGGGGTTATTCGATAAGTGGAGCGAGTACGAAAAACCGCAGAGCACGGAAGAACACGTTCCTAAAACTAATTAAAATCAATGTTGTGAGCAATTTTTCCTTTGTTGATTGTTAAAGCTGATTCAAAGATTTATTAAAGAACAAACTATAAATTAAGAGGCTAAGCCAAAAGTGATTTATATATTCCATAGACAAAAAAAAACTTAATCTGGTGAAAATAATTGATTGCGATTTATAAAATTGAGCTATACATAGAGTTCCTATATGAGAGCAAAGATTGGGAATGGAGCAAATGGTATATATATCATAAATATATTATAAATATATTTATCGATTAGTAGAAGATGTAATTGACATAAGATTTAACAAGAATGTAAATATTCTAAATCGCCTATGTATCCTTTGTCTATGTATATATGTATATCCATGATATTATAAATAATCTTTAGTCTATATATCCTCCATTGATCTTTTATTGTTGAGTAAATAGTTAAGCAAAGCTTCTTACAATATATTTAAATCAACTTAAATTTCATTATTAATTCACAAATTAATAAATTTTTAATGGGTATACAGAGAGAATGTAATAGGATTTGAATTGCTTTTGATCGAAAATCTCTATATAAGCGTACATATTTTTAGAAATCATGTAGTCTATATACCCCATGCTCCATTTACTACATTTATGCAGGGTATGCGATAAATATATTCAGATGTAGCTAAACTGACCTTGTTGTTGTCCAAGAAAATATATCGATTTTAAGTTAAAATTTGTAACCCTTTATACCCTTTACTTAATATAAATACAGGATATACTTAGCCATAGTTCAGGTATAGGGTACACATATACATATATATTCGATGGTTGCTCAAATATCCGATAGGAAATCTTAGCACTCGCCTTTTCCAATAAGTACAGGGTATATCAAGGATCTGCCACCCATTGCATTGCTCACAGATATTGGAATTCAATTGAAATTTTGCTGTTTTTGATCGCATTGAATTGATTCAATTGTCAATGTGCGATCATGATCATGCTCATGATGAAGATCAATGCTCATTAGCATTGGCATTCGGATTGTCATTGGCAGTTGGGGCCACTGATGCAGCGACCCATTAGAGCCATAAATAGTCATGTAGGCACGCCGCCATTTCGGGCAACCAAACTGCCCAACTGGCCAACTGGGCTAATTAATTTCCCTCTGCGTGACTTGAATGCCAAAGTCAAGTGGGCAGTGGGCAGTTGGGTACTTGCTTATATAATACCCTATATACGGTGCTCCTCTGTTCTCTTCTATTGGCAGCTGGCGAATTGTATGAGTAATGATTAAATGCTTTTTCTCCAGCCACGCCCACTCAATGATTCATGAGGCGCGAGCCAGCGAACACCCTGCTCTGACAGTCGCTCGCAGCCACGCGCGCTCTCAAATCCTTCCTGACCTCGGCCCCAGCTGGAGATTGATCAGTTAAAGCAGCAACAACAGCAGCAAAGAGTGTTTCTTAACTTATTTACAACGACAAACACACACACACACACACACACACAAACACATTATAAGAGAGCTGGCTGCCTGCTTGCTCCTTTAAGTTGATAAGCTTAGGCGGCAGGCAAGTTAATCTGTAACTAGCTGAATTACTTACACACACACACACACACACAGCGTATAAGAGAGTGAGCTGCGCTTTAAAGTGGGGTGAGGTGGGTTGAGCACATAAAATGCAGTGAGATATGGCGCAGTTCATTAAATTAATAAATATACTATGTATGTGCACACACACTCACACAGATACAGTCTGTGAGTCAGAGAGAGAGTGAGAGAGAGACGTAAGCGAGGTGCTTAGCAGAATGGAGACTCTGGCAGACAGCAGCAGCAACAGCAACAACAACAACAGAAAGCTGTAACAATAACATAAATAAGCAAGCTTTAAATAGACGTTGGGCCAGCCAAAAACTTCATCAGCTGCCAACAAAAGTTACAACAACAGCAGCAAAAATCTCAAGGTAAATTATGCAAAAAGTGTTGGCAAAGACGGACGAACGGGCAAGCGAGTGGAGTTAGAGGCAGAGACAGAGGCAGAGGCAGAGGCAGGTTAACGCATAAGTTCAAATTTACAAAAGTTAACAATGGCAACAGACGTCGCCTGTGCGGCTCATTGGAGAATTGGAGAGTACAATCCCAAAGAGCTTTAACTGTAGTTCAGCGCTGGAGGCCAAATCAGTTGACAGACAGACAGACAGACAGACAATTGGGACGAAGGCCAAAAAAGTACGTTTAAAAAGTTCCAACTTAATAAGATTTGCGCAAAATGAACGTAAATAGTAGTAAACGCACTTGCTTAAAGCAAGGCATAGTAGATAGTAGATAGATAGATACTATTTAGATACATTTGATTAATTGTATTTTTCATTTTTATTTTATTTATTTACATCAAATATTTCTATATTTATTTATTTACATAGATGTCCAGTATTTATGCATTCATCTCGCTTTGAATGTGCTCATGTGTTGCATTTGCGCTTGCTATCTCTTTCGCATTCATATTGCAAGTCTCCAGCCCTCGCTCTCTCCACCACCAGCTCGCGCACTCTTTCTCGCTTCCACTTGCTGCTGCCGTTCATGCTCAGCTATTTGGCACCTTGCAGTCGCACGCGCTCATGACATAATGGATAATAAAGCGCAGTTTGTTGCTGCTTTGCGCTCTGCCCGCATTGCTCGCTGACCGAATTCGATAACTGAGCGTGTTTACAGTTAGACGCAGCTGCTGCCCTTTATCTACATATATCTAATTGATAAGCCAATCGGGCCACACACACTCACACACCACACACAAAGAAACTGAACAATAACTTATGTGACTTTTAGCTTAACTAGCTTACTTAAGACACTCACACACTCACACACACATACACACAAGCACACACACACACACATTCAATTGACACTAGCTTAAGATAATAGAAATAGCGCCACACACAGCCTCTTGATCGGAGGGTTAGAGTGGGGCAGCGTCTAGACCGTTTGGGTAGCCACATCGCGTTGGCAAGTGCGTTTATAACAGCCATAGGCCTCCAGGCCATTAATGCTGAATATCGTTAGGCCAAAGAACTGAAAGGAGCAGAGAGTGCCAGAGAGTGAGACGAGTTATGTTTATGTGTATAAGAGTATATACATAAGTATGCATGCATGTATAAGAGACAGGAGAAGATTTACTCACCGCAGCGGCCGTATAGGCAGCAACGTTCAGGCCAAGCACAAAGCCGGAGGCCATGAAATGGGTGAGGGCCAGGGTCGCATGAACGCCCAGCGACCATGACGGCGAGTTCCATCGCCAGCTCTGACCCAGCCGCAGGTAGCGGCAAAGCACAAGCGTCAGCGTCACAACAAAGCCAAAGAGAGCGACGATTATGTAGAAGCAGCCGCGAAAATTGCTCAGCCGCACCGAGCTGCACACAATGCAGAGGAAACCGATGAAGGCGCACAGCTGGAAGAGGAAGAGAGTTTTATTTCTTCTAATTATTTTATGCTTGTGGGCGTGACTGCTCAATTACGTACCAGGCAAACGATCTTTGAGATGCCGCGTATGCTGCGCAAATACTTGCGATCGTAGTCATGATTAACGGACATGACCGACAGAGCGACAGAGTTGCCAAAAAGCAACAAACACACACACAAAACAAAACAAAAACACACCACTTGCTAAAAGGTAAACAGTTAGCAAGCAACAACAACAACAGTAACAAGAAGAAGAAGCGCAGCCTATGCTCACAGAAAATCACATTGCGTGCCGCAGCAAGCACAAAATGCCACTGGCGACGGCGACGACGAAACGACTGAAAGCTTAGAACAACAGCAACGGCATGGCAGCACTTATGCGAGCGAGTGTGAGAAAGAGAGAGAGAGAGAGAGAGAGAGAGAGAGAGCGAGCGAGTCATGCACAATACACATACACACATACGCACGCAAGCAGAGAGCAAGTGAGAGTGGCAGGCAATACACTTGCTCAATTCGTATAAAGTTGCTCACTGCGACAGCGGCCGCCACTTGAAAAAAAAAAAATGTTTGTACCAAAAACAAAGCACGCTAAGTGTACTCACGCAATATAAATATGTATATACATATGTGTGTACAATTTACATTTGACTCACCTCAACTAAATTATTTAAGACTATATTTTTAGCAATTTTATTGTATAAACTTTTTTGAATTTAATATAAAAATATAAAGTTTGGTCGTGCACATAAAATGTACCAAACCAACGATCCAGTGTACCGTATGCAACTGTTTTGGTACATTTATGCCAGCTGCGCTCTTGGGCTCATCTCTCTCTCTCTCTCTCTCTCTCTCGCTCTCTGTTTCTTGTGCTCTGCTTCTGTCTTCTGCCTGTTTACGGCTATCGCTTGATAAACTCGCTCAACGCCAAACCTGAATGGGCAGCTACAGCTTATCAGCTGCCGATCCGTTACACACTGTTCAAAATTGCAGCACTGAGCGGCCTTCGCTACGCAGCATACATAGATAAATGAGTGCGCAGCTACATATGTGTGTGTGTGTTTGTATATTTACTAATTTACGATTGAATCGATTCGATTCACACTCTCGCACACTTCGACGTGAGTCATTTACATGTGGAAATGCATTGCCGACTCGATTCTGTGATTCATGCCCACCACATGGCAAATATAAACAAATGCGAAAAATCGTTAAACATTGGAAAGAAACGTACAATACAATACGCCGACTTTTGCATGCTCTGACATGTGTATATAAATTTATATATTGTATGTATGCATCAATATTCGATTATTGCCAAGTTTTCTACATTCACATGCTTGTGAGAGTAGATTGCCTCTGTTAATATAAGAGTATTTGGCGTCTCGCTCTCTTTAACTTGCAATATTTCGATATGCTTTGCAATTTCGATGTACTCCAATTACTTGCATGAGTGTGTGTGTGTGCATGCGGGAGAACTTAACAAGTATTATATATAACATATGTATGTATGTATGCATATCGTTCTACTCTTTCGTGTAAACGTCTTGCGATGATGTGCATTGATTGCAATTGGAATGTACCCCATTTATATGCTCGTTAGTGTATACACTCCGCACCCCATCAATTGAGTAACATATTTATTTTAATTGATTCAAATTCACTGTGGCCGGCATTAGATTTGTATTTTTATTTTTGTGTTTTCGGGTGGGTGATACGCTCGAAGTGCCCCACTTGGCCAAGGTCAGTAGGCCACAAATTGGAACGGAAACATATGGCTTAATATACATAAGTGATATGCATGGGGTTAAATATGGAAATGTGGAGTAGACGACAGCTGGGAGCAGGAAGTGGGTGCAAACGAAACTAAACAACTGCTGAGATATTCTTAGGCATCTCTTAGTTGATAACTAAATATAAGAGGAGTGATCGAATCGCCCTCTCTCACTCTCCCTCATGGTATACACATGTGCATATGCTAAGAGTTTAGTATAAGACAAGAGCTTGCGTATAAGAGACGCCTAGGTAGATTTTGTAGACTCAAGGATAGTTAAGTTAGGGCTTTACAAGTGTGCGAGCTAGACAAGCGCTATTGAAGTGTAGATTAAGAGCACAGACGAACTAATGCCCTATATATTTATCTCTTTATATGTATGTATGTAAGTATGTAAGTATGTAAGTATGTAAGTATGTAAGTATGTAGTGTCAGCTTTGCTATTGGTACTCAGCTATATACATGCATATCTCTCCTTCTCTCTCCCTCCCGCACAGCAACTTAAATACAAGTTTAGCTAGAAAATTCGTTTTTAGGCTTATGAAATATAGAGAATCTGTCTCAAATATATATCTTAATTGGTTTTACTAGAGCATATCATTCACCTGACATTGAATTTGCATTAAAAGTGAATTTTGATTTGATTGCCAGAATTTTAAATGTCGATTTAAATGCAGGCAAAACCGAACGGATTATGTATATGTTTTACAATGCAATTCAACTGAATTTTAGTCAAATTAATGTTACATTGATACTGCGATACTGTCAGAATGTGATGTCAGTAGAGACTGCCTGTATTATCGAACATGTGAATGGGAATATATGTAATTATAGAAAAAGTGTATCAGTAATATAAATATATCATGATATTTCAAGCAAACTCTGCTGCCCTTAATATATCTTTAAAAATGTTCTTTAGTGCTTTACGAATATTGTGAATATTTGTGCTGGGTATCTACTAGTCAGGTATGCCCTACTCGAGCACACAGCTCACATATTATTTGGCTGATTGCGTAGTTAAGTTTAGTCTAGGTGTCAGCGTGTACGTGTGTGTGTGAGAGAGAGAGAGGGAGTGAGAGATAGAGACAGACATAACTTTGCTGCATTAGCAGCCACTTCACAAATCCGCTCACCGTTTATCCCCCTTTATTTGGTATGCGCTGCGCTGCACCACATGCACCACATGCCGGACAAAGCGTTACTTAGGCGACCCCAGAGCGTGACCCCAAAAGTCCAATACCCCCGGGGGCTGCTGCGCATCAAATTAGCTCGACTATTGCCATCTCTGTTGCACACAGCAGTCTCGCTCTAGACTTCAGTTGCACCTTTCTTTTATTTTCATATATATATATATATCATATATATATATATATATGCATTATTTTAATATGCTTGGCAATTCGCGAAAATATTCATAAACATATTTTTTTCCCCATGATTTATGCACATGGCTGAGCGTTCAACCAACTCTCAACAGGCCACACACACACACACACACATAGAGTACATACGTGTTTGTGTTTGTGTGCGTGTAGCTATACATGTCAGTTGCAGCTTGCTGTTGGCTCAAACAGCCAAACAGCCAACAGCCAATTTTTTGTATACTATTTTAATTTATCGCCCGTCAGACGTGTCGTATGAGCAACGCACTCATCCTTAGCAAGGACTACGTGTGCACACGTGTGTGTGTGTGTGTGTGAGTATCTAATTAAAAATGCAGTTAGTTTAATTGGCAAGTGCAGCGGTAACAAGTTTTTGTTAACTCTCCTCAATTAGCGCTAGCTCAGCCAATCAAAGAAGTCTCCCAGTTAAATGAAGTAGCCGCTCTCAACAGCCACTTGGGGTGGGGTATGCGCGACTAGCTAGTTACCCTATACACAGTTTGGAGCTGTTTAAGCGACATGTTTCAACAGGTTTACACTGCTTAGCACTCAACTGTGAGCTGACCCAGCAAGCGTAATGCTATTATCGATAGCCACAAAATCGCATCTATTTAAGTTATCGATAACTTTTTGATGCAGTAATGTCGATTCATATTTGGCATTTACTATGCATTTCATAAGAGATTTAGACAGAACAATCGGTGTTGGATAGCATAATGTAAATATATTTTTTGAATCAGTTTAGTCTCTATATTTGCTTCCCTTCATTCCCAACATTTTGGCCCTGCATAGATAATATACACTTTTGCATGTTTCATCAAAATCTGTAAACTAACACAAATTTAGAGTGCATGAAAAGCGTATTACTTGATGAGTATGCTTGTGACGAAATTGATCCCGCTGGGTGCCACAACTTAGAGAGAGAGAGAGAGAGAGAGAGAGGGGAGAGAGAGAGACGGAGAGAGAGAGAGAGAGAGAGATTTGTATGTTTAACCATATTATTTATTCATAATTTTAGTTCAGCTCAGGTCAAAAGACGTATAAATATATATGTACATGGGATAGTAGAGTCTACCTCTATAAGCGTTTTTTTATGCGTCAAGTGTGGAATGAATATTCTTGCTAAAATTGTTTTAAAAATATATAAACATTTTATCAATTACGATTTTTACTTGTAACTATTATTATTTGTGTTATTTTACTCGTTTTTTTAATTTTATTTTATTTTTGCTAATTTATTTTGTTTATAATAATTATAATAATGTTATTTATTTTTGCAATATTTTATTTTATTATATTTACTTTTTTCTTCGTTATTATTAATACTATTTATTTTTGAATTTTTTGTTATCATTTTTATTTATTTTAAATTAAATTAAATATAAATGTATATTATTTTATTTTTAAATATAAATGCACATATATTTATTTATTTCATTTAATTTGCGTTGATATTTACTTTTAATTTTTAATTTAATTATTATACTATTTATTTTTTCAAGAAATTATCCTGTTATATTTATTTTATATATTTCTTCGTTATTAATAATATAATTTACATTTTAAAGTATTGTATTATCATATTTATTTTCTTTTATTTATTTTTAAATTCATTTTTTTTGCAATTTCAATTTTTTTTTTCACTTTTTTATACCTACAGATTTATTTATTTATTTATTTATATTTATTTATTTACAATTTTTTTAATTTCACTTTTTTTACATATATTTTATTTAGTTTATTTTTATATTTATTTATTTATTTATATTTTTAAAAATGTTATTCATTTTTTTTTATTTATTTTTTATATAATATTTTTTTGATATATACATAAAATAAAATATACATATATAATAATATCTAATTTTGTTGTCTCTATTTTATTTTTTATTAAAATATATTTTTATATTTTATTTAGTGTATGTATATATTTATTTTTTGTCTTTTTAAATATTTATTTTTTTTTAATTTTATTAAGTTTTTATATTTATTTCTTTTATATAACAAATTTCCTCTTGTATATTTTTAATTAATTAATTTTTTTTTCTACAACTCAAGTACAATAAAGTATGACAAGCAAACATCTAGGTTGAGCAGGAAAAAACTGTTAGTTGTTCCAGCTGACATATGCCTCAGCTAGACTATATCTCATAACTAGATAAATCCCCTCGCAACATTGTCTACACCCAAGAAAGTAGTCTTGGGCCACTGCCAGCTCCGAATCCCCACAGCTCCGAATCCCCACAATCTCTGTACGACTTCCAGCTGAGCTAGTTATGAGTGAGCATTTACAAGGAAGCATTTCTGGCAGCTCTATTATTACGTCCCCCTCTCCGACACTTGAGCTTTCTTGGCATTTCAAAGAAAAGCAAAACTGTGAGCTGTGAGTCAGGTTTCCACTGGAATAAACCCATCAAGGTCACATTTTGAGCCGTTGCCATATACAAATATTTAGTTAATAAATCCAAAGATAACGAAGTGACGACAGACGCTATCAATACTCTCACTCTCTCTCTCTCTCACTCTCTCTTTTTTTTTTTGGTGCTGAATGATAAGCGAGTGACTAAGTGAATGAGATAGGAGCAGACTGCACACAGCGCAGCAGCAGGGAGTGCAATGTTTGTCATATTATTTTTGATGCCAGGCAAATTGTCATAAATTCGAATGTAAATTCCGGCTGAATTCCGGCTAAGTGCCTTGGGTCAATGAACTTCGGTCGGCCTATGCCATTGCCTCTTGGACATCACTGTGACATTTTAATACATGATGCGCATTGAATTGGTTTTTCATTTTTGAGCAGTTAAGTGACTGTGACTCGATGTGGGATTCCACAATCAATATTTCGACTTTCTATGAGCATGAGATCATAATCAGTCTAATGGAAGTGAATAAACTGATTGATGAAGTTTATACTAGGCTGAATTATAATATAGTCATTAAACGTAGCTAAATGATTTCTGTTTGCTGTTGAGAGCGAAAGAGAGAGAGAAAGCAGACGGCGAACAGCAAGAGGACAGCTGAGTTCTGCAGTGATCGTCTATCTCTGTCTCTCTCTGATAAGATCTTACTCAAGTCAACGAAACCAAGATCTACTCATAGAAAGAGAGTGAGAGAGAGAAGAAAGAAATGGAAAGAGACAGGGAGAGAGAGAGAGAGAGAGAGATGGACGATCACCATTTGAGTCTATGTTTCCAGGTCTTCGTCCTTCTCTCTCTCTCGCTATCTCTAGCCTATAGGGCTCTATATAGCATATGTTGAATAGCTTCAGGGAGAGTTAGAGATATATATATATCTCTAACTCTTTGTGAAACTATTCAACCTATGCTATATAGAGCCCTACAGGCTAATTATTGGGCTACCTTTCGTCTAATTACTAAGATTTTATGTTTATCGATTTTTTTATTCTTTCCTCAACGTCAGGTCCCTAAGAGAAATACCCAAACTTTACTATTCTTTCTTTAATCTCATGCATGACGGATCGGATATATACTATAGTACTATGAATATAATACTATATTCATATTTAAATATATACATATATTATTTTTGGTGCTCCAGATAAATGTTACCTGTAGTTGATCATCTCAGGTTCTCAAGAAACTGATTTCCATTTAACAATACGAATCTCTTAGGAATCCCACTCCTAACTGCTTGCAATATATATTTCAAATTCAGTCTTACAAAGATAGAAAAAGAAATACTTTCAAGTTCTTTTAGCTACTGAGTGGTCCAAGTCCACTACACAAGTAGCTGAAGCCAAGATGAAGTTGGAGTGTGCCATATGCCAAAGACACGCCCACTTCACACACTTCGCCCGCCCTGCTGAGGACAGCCAATTGTAATGCAAATTTGGTGGGGCATGCCCTGACAGGGCCAGACTCTTTGCTAGCTGCAGCTGACAGGCCTTCGGCGAGCTGAGTTGAGCCTGAGACCAGTCGCAATCGCAATGGCAATCGCAATCGCCGCCAACCACAAGCACAAGACCATGGGGGAGTCTCCCAAGGCGGCACAGTGGTCTTGAAAGAGTCAATCAATTGACGAAATTCAGGGCACCAATATTCTGTTGTATCCATAAGCAAGTTAAGTATTTATTTCTTGGAGGAATAATCAGTCAATCAGTGATTTGTGAGATTTATGATTGAATTGTAATGATTTATATTGCATCAGACAGTCAATCAGTTAGTAAATCAGTCAGCCAATCTATCAATCAATCAGTCAATCAATCAGCAGTATTTTATCAGTCATCTATATTTTTTATTTGTATATTACTTTTAATTTTTTTCTGAAATTTAAACTTTTATCAAATATACTAAATTTTTTTTGAATGAACATCAAATCAGTCAATCAATCGCTATTAATTCTCTTCTCTTCTCTTTGTTAATACTATATGGTTTTTCGCTAAATGCATGGTCTTGAATTCGATGCTCTCAGGAACTTAGATTAGTCTTGGATGTATTACTTAAGTAGTCTACATGAGAGTGAGACAAACATAGCTGCTGCTGAGCATGATTCTTGGCATTGAGAGAGAATGAGACGGCATATATGTACATAGGTTCCTTGTTGAGAAGCGGCATGAGTGTGAACATATATATATATATATAGAAAGTGAGAGAGAGAGAGAGAGAGAGAGAGAGAGAGAGAGATAGAGAGAGATATAGAGAGAGAGATATATAGAGAGAGAGAGATAGAGAAAGAGAGATAGAGATACAGATAGATAGATAGATAGAAAGAGAAGGGAGAGAGAGAGAGAGAGCGCGAGACAGAGCGAAAGAGAGAGGTAGAGATAGATAGATGGAGAGTTGGAGTTAGGGAGTTATATATATATATATATAGAGAGATATAGATAGAGAGGGAGAGAGAGAGAGAGCGTAGTTATAAATTCTCAAATATATATGAATAGTAATTATAGCTAGTATATAAATATGTATATATAAAATTCCCAAGAATTCTAAGATTCCATTTGGAACCACTGTGCATTGTTTTCATAATTTCAACGACCCCAAGGTAACTGGCAGGCAGCGCAGATTCAATGTGAATCTAAAACTTAATCTGAATCTGTATCTGTATCTGTATCTGAATCTGAGTCGGAATCAGAATCTGTGCGCATTGCCATACTGATGGGTGGCTAACCCTGAACGTGTCTGGCTCTTCAGGGTGTTCAGGGTGCTCGTGGCCCGTGTCCAGGGGTCAGCGAGTGTGCTGGGTTTGGATTTTAAGTAAACATTTATTCGCCTTATAAATGATTATCGTGCGCACTCAAGTGCCATCATCATCAATCAAATCAAATGTGAGTGCAACAGGATTGCGTATCCGAATCGCTGCTGCTGTAGTAGATGTTGCCATATCTGTGCGCGATATCTTCGTGTATCTCTTGTATGTTAATCGAGTACAAGTTTATAGACGGACGGAACCGGTTTGCGTTACCACGGCCTGCGGGTAATTTATGTTAATGAATGGCTGCCTTACGGCTCGGCCCCCGATAGCGTATAAAGACTCTCTGCCTTTAGCTAACAGCCATCAATCAATCAATCAATTTCAATGCTGTCTCAAGTGCTCAACTTTTCAGCGGGCAGCTCATTAAACGCACAATGCCCAACATTGCAAATTGATCTGATGCGAATAGACGAAGAACACAGAGAGCGAGACAATAAATAAGAATAAGAAATATAAAATGGGGAATCAACGAAAAAGAAAAAAAAAAAAAAACAAAAATTAAATGAAATAAAATAATAATATGAATGCAAGATAAAAGCGTATTACATTGAATTTCCAACAAGTTTAATTGGCGTCTGCCCCAACCTCAGTCCAGCCCATCCCCGAGTCGTTCGACTCCCTTCCCATCCCTCCCCTCGTTAGTATCGTCGGGAAGTTTGGCTCCGCGCCAGTCGCATGGAAATGTCTGCGTTTGCACATTTTAAAGCAATTTCCTCAACGTGATTTCTGATCAATTTACCGCACCCTGAACGTCTGGCAAGCCTGTGATGTGAGTAACTTACGAAGCTAACCAAAAAACCCACCCAAACCACCCGCCTGCTCCCATCTCTTCACTCCAGTCTAACAACAAATTTGCCCACTTATGTAAGTGGTGCGCACTTTGAGAACTTGTCTAGCAATTTCCACAGCTCGAAAGCCACTCACTCTGCACCACCGCACCACCATCCACACACACGTAGTGCGCTTCGCATATATTTTTCAATTTGAATCGAATGCTGGGCAGCTGCCCAGGCACGTAGACCACGTCGCTGGACCAAAACCAAAGCACAACAAAAAATCCAACAAAAAAAAAATCCAAATTTATCAAAAAAATTGTCTCAGGTTAGCCGTAGAGCTCATAACCCTCGAACTTGTCTACTACTCGAACTGAGCTATGGGCTGAACTTCGTTTTGATTTGTGAATGCATGCGAGTGTATGCGATATGCATATGTATATATCTATATATGGACATGATATACCATGATATACATGCTACAAGTCTGTGTACCTGAGCCAGTCTATATATTTTCCACTGTAAAAAGCTATTTGATATTCTGTGTACATTATGGAATTACTATACAATTTTCTGGAAAATCTATAGAGAATATTTGGAAACTAGCTATCTCTAGATGTGAAGACCACTGCATAGACTCCTTAAGTTAGCTGCTGACTTACCGAGTCTCGATGAGCGAGTGTCAATCGTATCGCTCAGCTCAAGGCGCTCCACAGTGAGTCAAAACGCAAAGAACCGCAGAGGGAATATTTATAGTTTATCTGAAAGCGCAAAACAAACATTTATGCATAATAAAAGAAAGCTACATACAATAACAATAATAGTTAAATTAACAATGCCAAGCAAATGCTCTTGAATATTTCCGCTAATAAATATTTCATTAGAAGCATAAATGGAATTCGATTGTTTGGCAAGGGAAACGGAAATGTGAATATGTTAGAGAGAATATGCAGTTACTGTTAAACATACATATATAGCTCTTCGATCTTATTGCATATTCAGTTATAAATTATGCATTTCTCTAAGCATTTGCTATGCACATCTATCAGGCAGTCACTGTGACATTCGCTTTGTGTCACGGTCGTGATTTGCGCAAAGCTTGGCTTGTAATCAGCAAAGGCTGTGTGAGAGGGAGAGGGAGAGACAATGTGTGTGTGTGTGTGTGACAGAGATGCTTATGGTAATCAGCATGCTGCATCCGTTTTGTATGCAGCAATTTGTGGCAGGTGCTGCTGCTGCTGCTGCTGCTGCTGCTGCTGCTGCTGCTGCTGCTGTTGGTAGTGAAAAGATTCTGGTAAATGCGTGCAGTTGATTTAACTGTTGCAGAAAATCAAAGTCGCTTCATCAGCGTCATTAATTTGATTTGTCCCGATTCACAAGCACAGTGAAAGCAACAACAACAACAACAACAACAGCAGCAATCACAACAGCTACAACAATAACAACTATGAAAACAGCAGGCAACTTCAGCTAAATCAACATCATGAATAATGCAGCTAGCAGGCCACACAGAGCGAGCAAGCGAACTCGACACACACACACACACACACACATACACTAACACACTAACACACTATGGCCATAAGGGCCACTATTGAATGTTTCTCACTTATTGGCAGCTATCTCTATCACACGCCCTTTCGCTCCATCTCTTTCGCAGCCCAATGCAATTACGCAATTTATGAAATTACAATAGCAATGTGACTTTAGCAACAATTTTCGTTACACACACACACACACACACACACACACACACATGCAGCATGCACATAACGGAAATTGCGAGTAAAATATCAATGGCCCCCAGCAGCAAATATATGTATATAGAAATATATATACATATGTATGTATATATATGTATATATGTATAGCAAACGAAGCAGCGACAGCAGCCAGCCAAGCAAGTTAATGATGTTGCTCGCTGCTGGCTGCTCTGGCGCACACTAATGCCACACACACACACACACACACACACACACATGCACACACACACACAAGCTCACTCCTTCATAACAATCAAATTACCAGTTATGCAAACTGGCAATTTTTGCAGCAACATCTTAGTATCAAATGCCAAATCACATCAAGGATTATCAATATATATATACATATATATATATATATATGTATGCATCTAAATGCCAATGCTCGCCCACTTTTAGTCAAGTTACTTGAGTTCCAAATGGCCAAGTGCAGCATGTCTATAAATATATATACATATATAATGAATAGCCCCGAGCTCAGTTCCTGCATTGCACAATCTTTTGATTCAATTTTCAGCTCAAAATTGTATGCATAAATCATGGAAAAGTCTATGAACAATTCCGACAATTGCCAGGCTAGAAAGTTTTGTTGATTTCTAGTGTTAAATTTTGTTATATTTGTTATATTTTGTTATATTTTGTTATATTTTGTTATATTTGTTATATTTGTTATATTTGACCACAATTTTGATACTCAAAGTAAATTTTATTTATTTATTTTTTGTATACCCTGAACCCAATGAAAATGGGAAATCAGGGTATAATGGTTTTGTTAAATGTATGTAACAGGCAGAAGGAGGCGTGGCAGACCCCATAAAGTATATAGATTCCTGATCAGGGTGACGAGAAAAGTGGATATAGCCATATCCGTCTGTCCGACTGTCCGTCTGTCCGACTGTCCGTCCGTATGTATGAACGCGTCGATTTCCGAAGATATATGTAATTGCTAGAGATTTCATTCTTTTTGTGTTAGGTTCGTATATTGCACGCGCAGTATGAGTTTGTTTCAGAAAATCGATAACTCGTGTATTTCCAAAGTTATCGATAAAAAACTTGATCGCGAATCAGTTTTATCTCGTTCATCTTAAGAGTTAGAGTCTCTAAGTCTTCTGCATATATATAGATACTAATTTTTTAAAATTTCGGTTTTTGTCAGATGTTGGATTCTGGTCCTCAATTCGTCCCCACACCCCCAAATGCGTAAAAAATGCATTTCAAATGCTAGCAACATGCAGTTTGGTTTAGCATATAGATATGAATATCATGCATGTATAGTTTCTTACGCGTGGAGAATCGAATCGAAACGAAGCATTCTTCGAATATGATTCGTTCGAAGAAGGGCTCAGAGGATTTCGTAGTCGAGCAGTCTCGACTGCAGCTTTCTTACTTGTGTTTTTTTTATTTTCTTTTTTTAATTGCAATCGTTTAGTTTTCATATAGCTATTGCATTCTTTTTAATTTGCAATTTATTGTGAATAGTAGTAGAAATCTTTTTTAAAATGATTATTTATGCTTAATTGAATCCGCCTTAAATTTTTATGAGTTATATATATTTATTTATTTTTTGTATTTATATTTATTTTTTTCCAACTAAAAAAGTAATTTCCAACAATAAATTGTTGAACAGAAATTGTAAATAGAATCAAGTAATTGTTGATTAATTGATTAAATTAAATAATAATTATATTCAGCTTTTGAGTTTGAGCAGTTTGATTGCCTGCAAGTTGTTTTTCTTTTTCACTAGTAAGAAGCCGGCGTGAATTTGTTTTGCATGATTCCACTACACCTCCAAATGGTGATATTTTTTCGAATGTTACGTTGTCTTTTCTATTTGTATTTTGATTCGTTTGCTTGTGTTTTATAAGATTGGTTTCCATCAGGTGGTTCGCTCATGGTTATTGTTTTTGGCTGCTAACCCAATGTACCTGTTTGTTTTGTTTTAATGCAGCGCGTCTTATCTCCTCAGAGGTTGAAGTGATACTATCTAAAGTGACTAAATAGCGAAGAAATCCCTTATTGTCTCAAATTAAGTGTTGCCAGACATTGAAACACATTTCACTCTCTCCCTCTCCCTCTCTCTCTCTCTCTGTTTGACTCATAAAATAAATGCAATAAAAATGCATAAAGTCTTGCTTTTAATAGAGCTCTTTGAAGCTCTTCTCACTTAGCATGTGTTCCGCATTTCGTATACTCTAGCAATTCGCTCTTTTCATATGCATGTTTAGCTCTTGAGATTTTGCAGCAACAAGAAATGAGCCCGAGTTGCGAAATTGAGAATTTCAATTGTTTTTGCTGCTTGCCACTTGCATTGCCTGATCATAAATTCAGATGTCCAGTTGCTGTGGCAAATGAAAGATGGCCAGCAACAGTGTTGCCGTTTTATGTGGCGCTTACAATGCAACAAGCGACTGCAGTTCAAGCTGTGCAACTGGGCAACAAGCTTGCGCGAAAATAATGTAGCATACTTTTGAGCGCCCTGTTTTTTTTTTTTTTATAGGAACAGCGAAGGGCAGAGCCACGTGCCCGTTTGGCATTGCTGCTGCTGCTGCTGCTGCTGACTGATCTTTTGAGTGTGGCCAGAGCGAAAGCCTTTTTCACCATCATAATCATAAAATGCTGCTTAGCACTTATTTTGACTCGTCGCTGGCGAATCGCACGCGCCAAGCGCAATTTTTATTACCGCTCCCGTTCGCATTAAGTAAATAAGCAGATTTCGATGTCTCGACTGATGCTTTTATTTTCGTTGTTTGCTTTATTGTTGTCTGACTGGCCAGACAGCGAGCCACTGTCCAACACACACACACACACACACACACATGTGATACTTTGATTGCAGCAAAACGAGATCGTTAAATCAAAACAACGACTTTCAGCACGTGTTTGTCCATTACCATGATAAATGGCCAAGGCCAAGGACAAGGACATTTCCAAGGCACTCTCTCTCGCTCTCTCTCTCTTTCGCTGTGTATGCTGCTGATGTGCCACTGTTGCTCCAGTCCTATTTATTCAGCCTGCATTTGATTGGCATTCGGCATAATTGTATGTTAATATCGAGGCGTCCAAGTGGCTCAACAGCTGGCGGCTGTTTTTACTCGTTGTAGCGATGCCAGGACGGCAGCTAATATCGAATTTATTTGTGGTGCACACGCACAGGCATTCCATGCCAGCCTAATGACAATAGCTGGACACACACACACACACACACACACACACACAGAAACAGCTTAGTGCGGTTGTCATACGCGCTTATGAGCTTGACCTTGACATTGTCACTGAAAACGCTGATAAACTAAGCCCTAATCCACTGGCATTATGTACATTCGGCACTTTGCCAGACTTGATAGAACAAACGCCAGCACGCACACACACACACACTCACACTCATAGCTACACACCCACAAAAGCACACAGTAAAACAAAAGCGTGTGAGTCCTTGGACCTGCTTTTACAGCCAAAAACCAGCACCAGCGAGTAAGAAGGCTCTAGTCGAGACGGCTCGACTACGAGATACCCTGAAAGCCTGAAAAAAACTAATAGTCTTCTTCTTTACGCACGCTCTGCTATACTTCGGATGCTTATAGCTCCATTTCTCGTAGGACGATCTTCATGAAACTTTCGGAATGTATTAATAGCCTTCAAATGTGTCTATTTGCCAAATTACAAGTATCTAGTCTCTAGTCTAGTCTCTCTAGTCTCTCTTCATAATCTGCGTATCCATAATATCCATATAAATATATAAATTCGAAGTCTCTTGCTCAAACGTTGTAGAAGTTCTACTCAAAAAAGTAAATGGAATTTCGATTTTTAATCGATAATTTGGAAATGGGATGAGTTATCGAAAAACAAAATAAACTCGTACTGCGTAATTAGTGTACGCGTATTCAAGTGAAATTTCAGCTCTCATGCTTTTGTAGGTGCCGAAACCTCGACGTTCACGCGGACGGACGGACAGGGCTAGATCAACTTATTTTTTTGCTGCCGATCAAGAATATATATACTTTATGGGGTCTGCGACATCTCCTTCTGCTTGTTACATACATTTTCACAAAACCAACATAACCTGAATTCCCATTTTACTACAGAATACCCTCTATTTGTGTAGACAATATACCCTGTAAATGAAAGCCAGTTGCAGTCAAAATTAATCTAACCTCAAGAGCTGCACAAATTATCAACTCGAGCTTGAGCTGTGTGCCAAACAACCTTTAGGCTCACATTTGCAGGGTATTACGCGAAATGTGGACCACGCAGCAAGAGCAGCAACGAATGCGAAATAAAATCAATTTTCATTGTAATTGGCATCTTAAAGGTTTAAGCATCGTCCATTTCTATTATTAAAGTGGCCGCCGAGCGCCTGGGACGCATAGTAAGAGAAAACATAAGTTCCGAATGTGCACAGTGGGGCAAAGTAGCCCGCGCGTGTTTAAAATATGTTGGCAAACACTCTAAAATGGCGCTTTGAATGCTGAAAGCCTTATATATGTAAAAAGATCAAGAGGTTTTGATCAACGCTCTTTGTTGTTCCTTCAACAAGTCTTCAAATCTATTTTATGTAATACCTAAATCTCTTAGGCATATTTTTACTACAATTACAAGTAATTGAAAGCACAATTCTAGTGTTGCATATTTCATCTATTACATGAGACCATTTGAAGCATACAACATAATAAATTTCTCAACACTATTCAAAATTTTTAACTAACTAATATTGGGCTTTAAATATCATTAGCGTTGCTCAGCGCCACTACACTAGATGGATAGATATCCATTATTATTCATATTAATTTATTACTGAACTCTATTTGATGATATTTGTTAATCATAAATTGTTTACCAACACTGCTCGTGTTTGCAGCCGTCACTGAGACTTCTCGTTGATCTCTGCTTTCTTTCTGATCACCGAATAGACGAAATAATGTGTAGTGAAACAGAAACAGTTTTCCAACACTGCTCAAAATTATAGCGCTGAACAACACTGGCGTGCCTATAGCCTACACAGTGTGATTTATCATACTAACGATAGTAGTACATAGATATATCTACTACTCAACTACAGTTTATCCAGATGCAAATCATAGATACTTTTCTAACACTCTCGTAATGTTAGCCTTAGCCAACACTGGCTTTCAATGGTGTTTCATGCATCAACCAATGTATCTATACTTTATACTCATTTTAAACAGTTTTCCAACACTGCTCATAATTGTCTCGTTGTCGCCCATTCGGCCAATATAGAGTGCGCCGTAATGCAGCTGCAATCAAATCTTGTTTGACGACCAGCCTTGTTCGTGGGTCGTTCGTTGAGGCTGAGTTGGCTGACAGTTGATGCTGCTGACTGGGCTGGCGCATCAAGACATTAACTGACTACTTGTGCCATGGTGGCTGGTCTGGCCTGTGATTCCAGGGAACGCATTATCCGCGCTTATTGTCGTATATCAAATTTAATGGCTCCACTTGCCGCCTAGGCAGCGTTTCCTGAGCGGCTTTGCATTGTCTGCGACAGTGCGTGCGGCCGGCTTTAATGGCGTGGCGCTCTTTAAAAGGCCCTACCCAGCTGCCAATACCCTGCTCTGGCATCGCCTGGTCGTTGCCATTGTATGCTGTATGTTGACAACCAGACGGCGCCCATATGTATGTCGCGACGGGACGCCCCGGCAAGATGTGTTTGCCACATGGATTCATCCGTAACGCCGCCTGCTCGCCCGTTAATCAATCAACCTGCAAATTGAGAACTGACATTAAAAGAAATTTACAAAAAATACAAATAAAATAAATAAGAAAATATATATATAATATAATAGAAACAACAGTCGCCTAGCATAAAACGAAACACGACATGCACTGCAGACATTTCACATTTCATTAAGTTCGTTCGTTGGCAAAAAGTACGAGTGCAATAAAAAAATAAATAATACAAAATATATTGTCATTTGAACATTTATATTAAAATTTAGCATACCACTGAGATATTTTTTATTTTGCATAATTTCTCTTACATTTTTATTATATATTTAGGAATTGCCAAATCTAATCAAAATTCGGAAAAGGTAAATTTTATAAAAACTTTTATTGAAAAAAATTAAGCACATTTTAAATGCTGTAAAATTCTTTAAAAACTTTACTTTAACTATAAAATAAATAAAAATGTTTATTTTATAAAATAAATTCCAAATTAAAAATTTTAATTTATTAAAAAAAATGAAAAATATAGCCTTATATAAAAATAAAAATAAAAGATTGCAAGTTTGAATTTATTTATTAAATTAAAAAATTAATACAAAAACAAAAAAAAAAAAACAAAAATCAATAGACTCTTTTTCCCTCTTTGAGAACAGAGTCTAAATATGTTTACTAAAATATAAAGAACATATTGGCTAGTTTCAGTAATAATATTATTAAATTAAAACTAATTGATTAGAATAAATTGGATTAATAATGTATTGAGAATTTTTGTTTTAATTGTTAAAATATATATACATATTTTTTTTTACTTTGAAAAAGAATTACTCAAATGAACAAGATTTAAAAAATTGTTTTTCCGAATCAAAAGAAGAATATTACAAAGCTTTATTACAACCAAATCCTATATTTGAAATTAAAAAAAAAAATAAATAAAAACTAGAAATAAAAAAAAAGTACATTTACAAATTTTGCATCAACTTACTTTTTTTTCCTATTTAAAATATATAAAATTAAAAAAAAAAAAAATACAACTAAAGTTTCAAACAGATTTTTTTTTATTAAATTTATAATTTTCTTTCATTTAAAAAAAGTAAACAAAATAAAAAACAAAAATTGTTTCAAAATAAAAAAAAATACATTCACAAATTTTGCATCAACTTACTTTTTTTCCTATTTAAAATATATAAAATTTAAAAAATACAACTAAAGTTTCAAACAAATTTTTGTATTAAATTTATAAAAATAAAAAAAAATGCATTACCAAATTTTGCATCAACTTAGTTTTTTTTTCTCTATTTAAAATATATAAAATAAAATAAATGCAACTTAAGTTTCAAACACATTTTTTTTTTATAAAATTTATAATTTGTTTTCATTTAAAATTTTTAGGCAGCATAAATTAATGTTAATTTTTAATAAAAAAATAACCAATTTCAGTTGTATTAAAACTTTGTTTTTTTTTTTATATATTTATATATATATTTTCGAAACCAAATATTGTACTGAAATACATTAGTTGGAAACTTCTGCTATTTAGAGTTAATTTTGTGAAATTGTTTAAAATTTAGCTAAAAGCAGCAAAGCCATGTCAGCGATTTGCATTAACAAAAATGAAACCTGTTAAAAAAAAGAAAATAAAATCAAATCAAATAAAATAATAAAATGAAATGAAATTCTTTTCTTCATTTTTATATAGTAATGGGCGCAGAATATATATATATATATATTTATTTCTTGATTGATATTAAGAGTTTGGCTATCATCGCGTTTCTGTCACTTTGTCTGGCAATTTATATAAACGCCACAATTTCAAATACTTTAAAAGCCTGTCGAGAAAAAAAAAAAAACTCTGAGACCTTTCATAAATTGAATTCGTTGCGCTCATGCACTCAGAGCACATGCCATAGATCACATTAATTGTACAAAATATTGCCAAAATATTATATATTATATATATAATAGTATATAAAGAGATTTTGGTTACATCATTTGGTTTAGAACACTTCTACCCTCAGCAATTTCTACGCATGCATGGACAAAAATAAAATCTCATTGTTTTAGCAATTATTTGAAATATTTCATATCAAACATAATTCAGCCCCCCGCAGCCCTCAGACAATGCGACTATATATGCCTATTGTTTTGCTCTAATCACAGCTTTTCAGTTGAGTGCACAGCGCATTTGGTAGTCGGACATGCCCTATCTGAGGCTGCTGCTTGAAAAATCAAAATGCCATAAATTATGACACAAAAATGTTAAACAATGGAAAACTTTGCTTTTCTTTTACAGCAGAGACTAAAGTATTTGCGCCGCTTTGGCTTTAGCTGCAGTCGCGAATGCAACGTCTACCCGGAGGCTGTGTATAACGGTTCAATGGCACACCTTTTGATATTTCAAGTAATTTCTGCTCAGCTTTTCAGCTGTCAAATGCTGGCACACACACACACACACACACACACACCCTCAGGCCAAACGCACACACACACACGCAGACAAAGAATGGAAAACAGAAAATGAAGTTGTCGCGTGTTTCTGATGCTTTTGCTGCTGCTGCTGCTGTTGCTGGTGCTGATGATGACATGTCGCCAATGTTGTTGTTGATTCAAAAAAAAAGAAAAAATCGACTCAAAAAACGATTTTTGTAGTTGAAAATCGAACAATCTTCTTGCGGGACTCAAAAATAGAGTGGGTGTATTGGGTGTTGGGGGGGGGGCTTTGGAGATGTGTTGCTGCCGCCTCGCTTGTTTTCACTTTTCACGCGCTTGTCCTTGGCAGCGGCTCGGGTGCGGGCCACGTGCCGTGGCGCTCACACGTCAAATTATGCTAATCAGGTGGCAGCCAAAAGCTGGCAGGGGCCAGCGCCCTGAGTCTCAGCCACGCAACATCTCTAACGCCGCATAATCGATTGCTTCTCAGTCGAAAGACGAATGAAAAGCGCATAGAAAATGAATTTAATTTTCCAATACCCAGCGTCTCGGTCGCATATATAGACTACAAGGACACCACAGTCACAGCCGCAGGATGTGACAGCCCCAAAAACAATTTGATGCTGTGCAATACACAGATAAAGAGAGAGGCCTGCTCTATCATCGACCCCATCGTACGATCCGCATTTGAGTGCTTCGAGTTGGCCTGAAATCCCAATTGGAGTCAGGGATAAATACAGTTTTAGCCAGGGTCAGCTTGAGCACTGTGCACAGTGTTGCTTGGCCAGGCTAAAAGCCATGTTTACTTTATTTGTAAAATGCCTTTAAAGGTCATTTTTGATTATCTATTTTGAGTAACTAAGCTAAGTATTTATATATTCTTGATATGCTTCTTTAGTATGAGTTTAGAGAGAAATGTTTGCCGTTCGCTTATTGCATTTTTGTGTGCATTCAATTTATAGAGCTGCCGACTGAGCTGCCGACTTAGCTGCTCAGCTAGAATTTTGCTGACTCTAATCCAATTCTAAATTATGCTAAATCTACGAAGATAAGCCGAGCTGAGATAACTTATGTGCAGGTAAGCTATAGCATAAGCAAAGAGTAAAATAAAGAGTAAAGCAGAAGAAGAGTATGAAGAGTATACTGATATGACGGCAAATATTAAGTAAAACGCTTAATCACTCACAGCTTCACTCATAGCCCATGCCAAATGGAGTGCATTCGCATTGAAGCCAAATAAATGAGTGAGAGGCATACAACACATTGAGTGAGTTTGAGCTCGAGTGGGCTTAGGCTTCCTAACTTGCTGCCTTCA
Organism: Drosophila antonietae; assembly: GCA_030914385.1. Taxonomy (NCBI): domain Eukaryota; kingdom Metazoa; phylum Arthropoda; class Insecta; order Diptera; family Drosophilidae; genus Drosophila; species Drosophila antonietae. The sequence continues at coordinate 60,332 of JAUESO010000192.1, forward strand.
CTTAAATGAGTGCGAAAAAAAAAAAGGAAAACAAAATTTTGGCGTCGCTCACTCAAATTTTTGCATGCATGCTCTTTACAAAACAACAATGCAATTTGAGCGCTCAAACGAAATGAACGGATCACTACATACATTGCCCTCCCTCTCTCTGTTAGTAACTCTCACTCTCGCTCTGCTCTCTCCTTCTATGAACGCACCAAGCATGTGTAGCGGACGAAAATTGAATGTTGTTCGCGACGCTCCCGTTACTTCTCTTCTGAATGAAGAGTATACTGAACTCTTGAGTGGGCTTGCAATGTTCATGTAAACTGTTTGCATATTCTTGATTATTTGTGGGAAGGGTATTAAATCGTTGATGCGCATGAGAATATGATTTTGCAACGGGTATGCACACAAACACACCTACAGTGCCTTGCTACATGTACGGACATTTGTTTGCCTGTGTGCAACTCATTTAACCTAACTACTCCTTCAGTTCGTTTTTGCTCGGTTGAATATTCTGCCACCGAGTCATCTAGTCATCCAGGACTGCTGCAGAAGATAAAGGAACAGCTGCCCTCTCAATACTTTACCCTGATCCGATCCTACTTGGAGGATCGTTCTTTCAGAGTAAAAGTAAAATCGAGCCAGTCTTCCACGTACTCAATTGCCGCTGGAGTTCCACAGGGCAGTGTCCTGGCACCATTTTTGTTCTGTTTGTTTATAGGTGATGTCCCTCTCCCTGACGCCTCAGGATATGGCCTATCCTCTAGAGCAACGCTTATTGCGACCTATGCAGACGACATATGTGTGTTGGTTTCTGCTAAGTGTAGCCACGCAGCGGCAGAAATTCTGCAGGAGTTTATGGACTCATTTGCACAATGGGCTAGCAGGTGGAATATTAAAATCAGCGCCACAAAAAGCAAAAACCTTTGCTTTACGCTGAGAAGAGATGAGCCCATTGCCGTTCATATAAACAATACCCCCCTTGAAAAAACAAGGGCTACAAAATACTTGGGGGTTATTCTGGACAAGCGTCTAACTTTCAAGCCACATATAATGGCAATTGCAGGCACCTGCCGCACCCGGCTTAGGCAAATGTCCTGGATGCTTCAAAGTAAAAGCAAGCTACCGCTGAAGAACAAGCGCAAGATACTGACGCACATCATCACTCCAATCTGGAGGTACGGTGTGCAAATATGGGGAGTCGCCGCAAAGACCAATAGACACAAGATCCAAGTCATTCAAAACAAGGCTATGCGTCAAATTACTGGATGCCCTTGGTTCGTCCGCAACTCTGGGCTACATAGAGACCTCAACCTGGACACTGTGGAAGAACAAATCTCCTTCCACTCGAGTCGCTATAATGACCGCCTGATGGTCCACGCCAACCGGCTCGCAAAAAAGCTGCCAACCTCCAGACCCATCAGAAGGCTAAGAAGACGCCAGTTCGGAAGCCTTCTCACCCCCACTGTAACTTAGTTCTACTCTGTATATATGTTTAAATTGTATAAATAATTGTAAACCTGTGATGTTAATTGTATGATCCAAGGGAGATAATGGAGTAGAAAGATGCTCCGGTGCTTCCTACTAAATAAATATAAAAAAAAAAAAAAAAAATCTAGCAACGCACTCATTCATTTAAGGCGTTTCTGACTTAATATTCATGCAGCTCTCTAAGATTAAGCCACTCTTCAGTTAAGAGCGGAAAAGCTACTCTCTCTCTGAAAATATGCAATGATAATATCAGGAGCCCAACTATTTCTCTTAGAGCTAGCTTAGATTCTTAAAGAAGATTAAGCTCTTCGTTAGCTATATAGTAATAAGTAATTACAAGTAATAAGAGCGGCACTTTAATTGGATTTGTAGAGGCCTCTACTCGCTCTTTTGTCATGCACTCTGCCCATATTTGCTGAAATGAATGAAGGCGAATTGCAACTCCAGGCGGATGAATTCCTATATCAGTGAAACAGCTTGAAGCCAGATGCAAATTTAAGTTGCAAAAGGGCAGAGCAAATCTCTACACATAAACTCTCAACTCAACTTAAATCTATCTAAAAACAATGGGAAGGAGTCTAAAGCGGATTAACTACTGCCATTGATAGATGATAGTTCTTTGATGGCAATTGTTGGTTGTATATAGATGTGATACGATATATGATATATGATATATTATATATGATATATGATATATGATATACATATTAGTATTTGAAGAGAGCTTTAATTCAAGCCTATAAGAGAAATATCTGCTAGGGACAGCTTAAAAGAGAATATTATGGATTTTCCCAAACAAATAAATGATTATTTAAAAGAGATATTTAAGATTATAAGTATTTATGGTTGTAGGATATGAGTTTTCTCTACACCCATATATGTAATGAGGTTGGTCTACATACATGCCTATATATGAAGGCTCTTTGATATTGCTTAAAGTAATTCATATAGTCTACATCAGAGAATGCTCAACAGACAGCACATACAAGCCCACTTGTCTATCTCCTACTCTGGAACATCAACTGAGATTAGATTTGCAATTGTGTGATTGTAAACTGAATATAATTGAAGTTACTTTTGTCAGCACTCTGTGGCCCCATGGGGGATATATGCTGAGTGCTGATTGGTTATTTCTCAGTTGTATGTGTGTGTGTGTGTGTGTGTGTGTGTTAGGCAAGTGTCGAGCAGCATTTGCCTCGATGATGTGCAAATGCCAGCAGCTGACACAAAGAAGCAAAAACAAAGTGTATAATAAAAGTGAAATTTGTCAAGGGAATCGACTGCATTCCGAGCAGCTCGACGGCAGCACAAAGCTCAAAAAACATCAATTTGTGCGAGGCGAGCCGCAGATAAAGCATGAAAATGCTATTGCAATGCTTCGCCAAGCAGCAACTGGAGCAGGAGTACGACTGTGAGTGTGGGTGTGGGTGTGGGTGGAAGGTAGCGAATCTGGAGAACTGTATGAGGTCGGAGTGTATGGGATATGTTGTCACGTACGACTGGGTAGCATCCAAATTGATAGTGTCATCAGTTGTGAAGTGTTGCTGCAATGGTGGCTGCTGCCACAGTTGCTGCTGCTGCTCTGGCAAATTGTGAATGTTGCATTGTGAATGACAAAGCATTATGCCATTGCTGGAAGACGTTTGGGTGTGGGATGCGAAACGTGTTAGACGGATTAACACGGAATAACCAGCCATTTGTAATCACATAGCTTGTCTACCGCAATGAAGCTGCGACATATGACTACAACGACGGATTACAAATTAATATCGCTCGCTGCCTCACATGCAATACTCACGATTACTAAGATAATATTTTAATATATTTCAATATATATATTTATATTTTAAAATTTACTTCTGCATAACTAGAATTCTCGAACTCGAGCTGTATTTTCAGTTATTTATCCATTTGTACTTGAAGTATTGTATTCATCTTTCACTACCAGAGCTACAAGAGCTTTTGTTGCAACTTCACTTCAATCGTTGGCTCAATCGTTCAGTGCGTCAATCATTTCATTTCATTCATTCAATCAGCAAAACTTTTTATCTGCAGTGAAATGTAACTTGTTTACACTTACGGCAAATTGTTGCTGAACTTTAAGCAATTTGGACGTTGAGAAAAGTTTTGAAATCGCTGCAGCTTCCATTTCAAACTTCAAGTGTCTTTAAATTGCCCGAGTCTGTGCTGCCACCTGGATTACTTATCTCACTGTCTGTCTCTCTCTCTCTGTCTCTGTCTCTGCCTCAGTCTTTACCTGCTTTCAAGTCCATCTTCAACTGGGCTGTCGCTCGCCTGCGGATATGCAGCACAGCAGTTTAAAAAGCTTCGACATTTAGCTGCTGGCACTGTTTAAAGTTTGTACTTTAGGTAATTACTTAATGTAAATAAAGTCCCTGGGCTAAGTAAAGGCCAACACGCCCCCATCCCGCCTCCCCTCCCCACCCCACACACACACACCCACACCCACAATCATACTTTTGGACTACAAATGGCATACACTTTGTTTAGCAGTTGCTCTGGCTAGTTGACATCATTCAAGCAGCCAGCGGCTAATGGCCAACAGCCAGCAGCTAACAGCTAACAGCTAACAGCCCTCCCCCCAGTTTGTTATCACACAAAGCCAATGAATGGCAATAATCACGGCAAACTATTTGTACCCGCCTATCGCTTAGACGCGCTTCCTGCCCAACGCCAACGACAACTGACAACTCCTGACTGCCTCCTGCCATATTTGGGCTGCTGAGTAATGATTCAGAGAAGAGATCACAGAGTGGCAGGCAGAGTGTGTGTGAGAGAGAGTGGGAGAGTGGGAGAGTGGGAGCGTGAGAGAGGGAGAGCGAGAGTAAAACAAAAATCACGCACGCATATTGCAAAAACAAAAGCCCGCAACACTTAAAATGCAGTGTGAGGTGGGCGGGGTCTAAGTATCTTTGAGCTAATGTGTGAGACATGGGTAACGGTATATATGGCTGAAGGCTTATGCTATATGCCCATCTATGCATGCATGCGTGTGTGAGTGTGTGAGTGTGTGAGTGTGTGTGTAGTGTAGATGGCAGGCGACACGTCAACGGCAGCGTCTTGTGCTCCATTTGCAGGCATTTATATGTGTCAGCATGTCATGACCATCATCAATCACTTTTGAGTTATTTGTCAGTTGAGTTTCTCTTCTCTTCCTCTTCGCTATATTTTTATTTTATTTTTTTTAGATACCCTGTAGAACAATGAAAGAACATGACTGGGCAGCTGTGTCAGTTTTAGTTAGATGGTCAGAAATAACTATAGCTTGACGTAGAGCTAGAACTTGTTCATATGATTATTGAGTTATAGAGATTTATATTTTTAATAAGTAGATCTATATCTTTAATAAGCCAAAAATGATATTTTCTTGCCTTTATTGATTGAATTGATTTTTTGCAATAGTCTGCATATTTATATCAATTATGAAATTTTTACTTTCTTTTCCTAAAAGCTCAAAGATTAAGTAAATTTGGTATTTATGTTTTAACCTTGTCTTACACATAAGACTTGATCATTTTATTATTTCACGAGATAAACTGGAACAAAAATTCATATACTCCCTTTGTCACACTCTGAGCTAGAGACTTCGGTTCGGTCGTGTTTCGTCGAGCAGCTATTCGTGTTTATCGCTCTTTTAACGAACATCGTTTGGGCAGAGTTATTATTGATTACCTTACTTGAAATTTACTTCTCTCAATAGAGTGTAATCTGGTATAGATTGAGCGTACATATTACAATACCTAGTTAATCGATTTATCGATTAATCGATTATTATTATTACATACTCAATAGAAATTAATAGAAATTCTCAATAGAGTGCAACCTGGAAGAGATAAAACCCAGTCTGTCGATCTTACATCTATAATATATCTACAATATATATATATATATATATCTAATGCATACTAAGCTGCACGAAAAAAGTAAATAGGACAACACTAAAATCTTAATATATTCAACAAAACACAATCTTTCCTTTCACTTTTTTCTCCCATATATCAGTTATAATTAACTCGAAACTCGAAAACGCATCGTAAGTTAAGATTTATAACTTTTTGCTGTCACTTTCTAGTAGATAAACTATATCGACTACTATTCACATTTTTCTATGCATAATATAAAAGAACCCAACTCAAGGGTATTTGCCAAGCCGGTCAACTATGTGCACTTGCCTTTCGCACTGACTTTGTGGTGGGGGCTAGGCGGGTCGTGGGACACTCAATGTGGAACTCGGTACATCTACATCTAGAAAGCTGACATTTATGAGCTGCCACTAGCCACAGCTTATGTGGGCAACCCACACACACGCACACCCCTAAAAAACACACCCTCACACACACACACACAGACACGCACACACCCTAAATTTAGCTGCAGCTAGCTGCAGCGCCCCTTGAAAACTGAAAAACGGTTCGTCTGGCTACGTGTGGCCGCCATTTGTCTTGCTTAACTGAAGTGGCAGCATATTTGTGGCATCAATGTGGCCTACTGCCTACTGCCACCTGCCACCTGCCCACCACCCCCCCAACCCCAGCCCGACCCAGGGGAGGCATATTTCCATCATCGATTTGTGAGAGCGAATCTTTGCCTAGCGGCGAGCTGCGTCTATTTTTAGCAGCTCACTAAATTAACAAATTATGCAATATTTTATTGTTGATTTTATTGTTTATTATCTTATTTTATACTTTGTTGGGTATTTGTTTGTTTGTTTGTTTGGTTTTGGTTATGCTTTGCCTTTGCCTTTGTTGCTGTTGTTGTTGTTGCTCGCTGTTAAAAGGGACTGCGAAAACAAACACAGCGTTATAAATAAATAAAGAAATGTGTAAAACTTTTAAATTTATGCAGATACACGCACACACTCACACACACACTCACACACTCACACACGCACACACACTCTTTTAGTTGAGCTGTCTCTTTGCATATGAAAATGAGTTTGGTTTTTTAGCCATATTTATTTTTATTTAGTTTTTTTGCTTTTAGATATTTTTCTTTTTAATTTTCTCTTCGCTCTTTTGTTGTTGTTGTTATTTATTTTCCGCTGCGTAGCCTTTGAAAATCCAATTAACGAAGTCAAATTGAAAAACTATCAAAGTGCATTAATGTTGGAATTTTTTGACATTTTGATGGGCAGCTAAAATTAATTTTTTTTCTCCCATTTTTTGTGCTGCCGTGAAAGCTAGGCGACAATCTGCTGCTCTGGCTAGTTAATTGAAAAATATATTTTAAATTAATATAAAATATAAATATAAATATAAATATAATATAAAAATAGAACTATCAATATAACTATAAATATAAAATATAAATCTAATATAAATATAAATATAAATATAAAATATAAATATAAATATAAATATAATATAATATAAATATAATATAAATATAAATATAAATCTAATATAATATAAATATAAATATAAATCATAAATAAATCTAACCTATAATCTAAATATAAATCTCCATCTAAATCTAAATCTAATATAAATCTAAATATAAAAATATAAATATAATATAAATATAATATAAATATAAATATAATATAATATAAATATAAATATAAATCCTTAAATCCAAGTATTTTCCACTTTAATGAATTTGCATTGATTGCCTCAAGATAGTAATCTATCGTTGGCTTATGCAGGGTATGCAAGGAACCCTTATAATTTATATATCTCAATGCGAAAATGTTTTTCCATTTATTCGCTTTATTTGTGATTTATATGTGATAGCTCGCTGTCAGTTTTAACTCAATCGTTAAGCCGAAACTCTGCTGACAGGAATTAACGTTTTCACCTTGACATTTGCCATCACATTTTTTTGTATGCTTTGCGAATGTTTGCAGATACATTAAGCTCACAGCTGTGTTTAAACAAAGTTTTAAATTGACTCAAGTTAGACGCAATGCAAGAGCTGCTCTGGCTGTCAATTGTTAGCAGAATGTTAACTATTTCCAACAGCAGTTGGAAGTCTTAAATAAATTGAATGCAGCTCTGAGAAGTAAACGTAGACGTCTAGAAATAAATTGCATTCGCATGAAGTTAATTACTTAATTGCTTGCATAGAGTCAACTCGATTCCCATTTCCGTTTCCATTTCCATTTCCATTTGCATTTTCATTTCCATTTCCAGTTAATTTCTATTTGCAATTTTCGGTTTCGGTTTCGCGTTCACATTTCTATTTCGCCTTCATCTTCGATTCCGTGTCAAAGCAATCCTTCGGCGCCCTATTGGGTAATGCCCGTTTAATTAGCCTAATGATGCTGCCGCTGCTGCTGTTGGCAGCAAAGTTCTCCTCGTTCTCCAGCTGCCTCGTGTTCACAACTCATTTGCAACTAATTAAATTTTTGCAACAATTTGTCAGCAAGTTGCTCAGTCGGGTCACATAAACTTGACAACTTTTCATTCCAGCTCATTATGAGCTGATGCTGCTGCTGCTGCTGCTGCTGCTTATGCTGATTCCAAACAGCAACCGCCAAACCATCAACGCACCAAGCAGCGTCTCTTATAATTTCATTTCCGCCAATCCAGTTTTTGGCCATTGTGCAGTCGTAGCTAGCTGCTAGGAAATTAAATTGCAAACACTATCCGGCAGCAACACTATTTCGACCCCAATCCAAAACCATAAACATGTTGCGGAGGGGGCGTGGCTGGGTGTTTGCATAAAGTTTTCCAACTGTCTGTAGCAGAAGGCAAAACGCATCTGATTCGATGAGTTCTAGTATAGTTATATCCGCTGCGTTCTGTCTGTGCGTAAAGCTGTGTGAATACCCTGTAATTAAGTTTTAGTTCACTTTCCTTTGACATTTTAATGAGGTATGTTGGCGTGGTTTTCAAAGAGTATATGCTCATACCAAGGTCGTTAACTTGTCGCTATAGAGCTCTGTGAATACCCTGTAATTCGATTGTAACAGGAGATTTGCTTGTCTTTAAGCAAAGCTGTGCAAATACTCTATGAAACAATTATAATTCAGTTTTACTCAACTATTCACACAGAATAGGGTATGTGACATATTTTTCATAGGATATCTAAAGGTTCTGTTGAAAGCTCATAAAATACCCAAAAGTTCATATCCATTTATATAGAAACTCTTATAAGTGCTGTGCTTAACTTTTTATAGGGTATATACTCGTCCATAAACATTAATTAATTCATTCATAGCTCGTAAAATACCCTATAACTCAGTTGTGATTCACTTGTACTTACCAATTCATAAAGGCAATTTGATGAGGCATGAGAAATACTTTTTACAGGGTATTTAAGATTCTAAAAATGGTCACTTGACAGCTCATAGCTCTCAAAATAACTTACAATTCACATTTACTTAACTATTCACTTAGACGTTCTTATTAGGTTTGATTTGAAATCTTTACAGGGTATCTTATCACTCATAAGCACAATCTTGTCAGCTTTTTAAATTTTCTATAGCTACCTAATATTCATATAGAATTTTTCTTAAGGTTACTACAGGGTATCTGCTCGACCGTAAACATCCGTTTGCTCATCTTTTTTTAAGGGTCGTCTCGTTTGGTCTTTGACGCCTGCCTCAATTTCCGTTGGGCAAAGTTTTCGTCTTTTTTTTTTCCTGTATAATTATGTGCAGAGGCTTAGGCAGCAACGGACTTCACCTAGACAGAGTCGTTATCTCATATTTGTCAGCAGTTCGTCGCCTTTCCGTCGTCCTCTTCCGTTTCACATACATCCCATCTGCTTAAAGTTGAGATGCTAAACTAAAAAAAAAAAAGCTAAACTTGTTTACTACTGCAAATGGAATTTGCCCATGGAACGAAAGTCAAGCAAAAATTTCAATTGAATTTGTTTCCCGGAATAAGTAATTGTAAAATAATATGTGCTAGTCTGTCTCTCTTTCTCTCTCTTTCTCTCTCCCTGTTTTTCTCTTTTTTTTTTTTTAATAATTGGTCTGTTTCTATAAATAAATTACTAATTGGATAATTTTAGTTTAAGCAAATAAGTTTTTTTTATTTACTATTTTAAAAAATTTTATTCTCATTTATTTAGTCCATAGTCCATAGCCCATAGTCCACAGTCCATAGTCCATAGTCCACAGTCCACAGTCCATAGTTTATAGTCCACAGTCCATAGCCCATAGTCCACAGTCCATAGTCCAGCTTCAAGAAGTGAACTAATGTAGTTAAATCTATTTAATCTAGAGACGCCAAATGCCACAAATAACAAATCAGTTTCAAGTAATTCTCGATATATCAATATGGTACATTCAAAATTAGCTAAAAGGAAAATTCCAATTAGGGAGAATTTCTTGAAACTCAAAAGGTCAGCTTTGCGGATTCTTTTGGCGTGGCGCTTTGTGCATTGCAAATTGGGGTTGCAGTGCTTTAACCTTACTAAGAACATGGGGGTTGGGGGTTGGGGCATAGCGAACAATATTTTCTTTGTGTGTGCGGCGCGTTGCGGTTAGCTGAATGGGAAACGGGGCGGGGCAGTGGTTGGAATTGTGGTTGCGGGTGAATGTTGCTCTCGATGCTCACCTGCTGCACTTGCAAAGCTTGACCAGGAGCAATAAACTGGCACAATAACAATAAAAGGGCAGGGATGATGACCAACAATTGATCTATAGTTGCCAGATACCCTGTAAATCAGTTGAGAGTTGAGATAAAACAAATCTCTTTCAGTTGAGCAGGCTAGCAAGAATTTTTGAACTCGTAATATGCCAAAAGATATATGAATTTATTATTAATATACCCAACTAGCATGCTCACACTGCTCTCTCAATTACAGGGTATTACTGTCAGCCAACATATGACAACATTAGCAGCTGCTGCTGCTCCCACAATCTATTAGCATGGTCAAACCTGTTGGACAGAGCCGCCCTCGAATGCTGCCTGAACATTTAAAGTGCAAATGCAAAATTTTGTTTGCTCTGAGTGTGGACTACAACTAGGGCTGTAATTAAATTAGAAAACATTAGCAACTAACTGGACTTTAACAGAATTATAGTGTTGCAAAATATTTGCTGTGTACCGTGTGCCTGCAAGTGTCAACATGCTGCAGCCGAGGGCAGACGCTACGCGCTGAGGGGCTGCAACGTGGTTGCAAGCGTGAAATTAAATGATGGCTACTGAGCATAGCGATACAGACACACACACTCACACCCACACACTCACTCACACCCACACTCACACGCACTCACACCCACACTCACATGCTTGTGGCAGCTGATATAAGCGCCGTGGGTTGTGCACTGTGCAACAAATATGAAATTTTGATGTAAATGCTTGCATCAGCTAAGGCACGACTCGTCTATTAATAGTTCGTGCGCGTGTGTATCCACTGTACTTGTAGTGGCTGCTGTGCTGGCAGGCTGGCAGGCTGGCAGCAGAGGATGGTAAAGGGGTTTGTTGTCCAGCCGCAGCAACCGCAGTCGCCTCTCATGAATGTGACACGCACATGGCATCGGGCAGAGGCCTGAGCGATGTCCGCCCACAGATGCGGCTTTTGTCTTCTGTGCTTGTCACCCGACAGCGATGATAGCAGCAGAGCTGTAGATAAATATAGACAGGGTTATCGCTGGCAACGCCAATAGCAACATAGCGACAGACGACTGCTTGCTATCGATGAACGATAAGAATTGCTTAGCTTTTGCAATGCATTGCTATCGAGAAACGATAAATGGTTACAAGAAACAGCAAAATTAGCAGCATAGCGATATATATATGCTTGCTTTATCAATAAGCGATTAATCTAGACAGGCATGGGTGATGATAATAGCATGATCGATAAACGATAGGCAGGCAGAGAAAACAACGATGATAGCTGCATATAACCTATAAACAAACGATAGACAGAGATAACAACAATATAAAGAGGAGACTGCTTGTATCGATAATCGATAGACAGATAGAGACAACGACGATATAAAGAGGCGACTGCTTTTTATCGATAGATACAACAACGATTGTATCTGATATGTAATAAACTAATAGACAAAATAAAAACTATAAACATGTGACTGATTGCTCTCGATAAGCTATAACTATGAGCTATAAAGGTCGACAGACAACTGCTTGCTATCGATATGCGATAAATATCGATATGCCTGTTTTAGCCATTAGAACTTCTTTATACTTTGAGGACAATAGTATATTTGTCGATAGAAATAACGCATGTGATAACAGCAGCAAATCGATAAACATTAGCTATAATAACAGCATATTGATAGCCTACTTAATATCGATAGATTTATGTGCGCTGCTCCATTTAACCCAGACAATCCTAATGATAGCAGCAATGCTAATAGACAGCAGCCTACCATCAATAATCGATAAGTATCGGCAGGGTTGTCCCCGGCGACACACTAAAGCACTCGGCCTACTGCACTACTGGGACACGGGCAGGACAAACTTTTAATGAAGCACTAATTAATTGATAGCTGATATTACCTCAAGTATCTTTGCAAATTGACGCAAATTGCATGCATGCTTTTGCCCTGAATAAAAATAGCACAGACGGTCAAGAGCTGAACGTGGAAAGGGAGAACATATCCTTGAGAATGTTTATATATATATATGCGAGTATATATAGGTGTTTCTATGTATTTGTGTGTACAGACATTGCCTTGGCTCTTAGCTCAAGTTTCTGGGTTTTAGTTTTCATTACGTGGCTGCAAAACTTTATTACATTACTCATTACACATTACACATTTCGCATTACGCATTACACATTACACATTACAAATTACACATACGGCATGTAGCCAGGGCAACCAGCTGGGGCAAGTTGTTTTCTTGCAAATTACTTGCAACACTCGAAGCCTCGAACAATTATTATCTGTTTTGTATCTCCCGTTGGCATAATGAAGGATGTCAACAACTTTTCCCAGCTGCCACCGAACCTCCGAGCCACCGAGCCACCGAGCCACCGAGCCACCGAGCTGCCGTGCTGCTCTCCTTGACAAAGTAATTTTTCGTTATTTGATTTTTTTTTTTTTTTTTTCGTTCTGTAAAAATAGGCAAATTGAATTTCGTTTTAATTAAAAGATTTTTGTCGTCTTATTGAATTTTTGGCTATTAATAAATTTGATATATATCCGTTGCTAAGGTATTGCTTTTATTCAGCCATGCCGTGCGCATCGGCAACGCTTCACAGTCACGGCTAACAATCGATCACGATATGCCATCAATCACGACTTTGCTTATCTATGCGAATCTCGGCCTCTGGCTCTCTCTTAATGAATATGAATAATAAATTTCAGCCCCAGCCAGCAGCACGCGCCCATATTTTAGTCCACACACACACACGTTCACGCATATGCGCCGCTAATTTACTTTGTCCGGCAACATATTATTAAAGCTAATTATGTTGATTCATAAATTAGAAACACCTTTTGATTGTACAACAAGTCGTGTGACAAATGCGACTCGCAGTCGTCCTGTCTGACATCCTTGTTGCGTGTGAGTCAAATGGTAATGGCCGCTCACGCCTTCGCGTGGCGATATTTATGTATGTATGTATAAAGTCTGTCCCAGCCCCCGTATACAAATTGAGCTACAAATTTGAATATGACAATATGAAGTTGTGTAACTAAGTAGATATAAAGTCATTTGCTTGAGCTTGAAATTGGCTTGATTAAAAATATCTTCAATATATGAAAATGTGTCATATGTGAAGCCTTCGCTTGAACCTAATTGAATATTATGTTACTATGTCGAAAGATATTCATGCTAATTAAATACAAATATGAATTCTCATTTAGTTAAAGCGTACAAAAAATGTCCCCTAGGCAGCTTTAATAAAGAAAGTTCAATATCAGTTCTCATCGGAACTTTTAGACTTTTAGATATCCTGCATCCTGTTAATATCATTTGGACTCTACTTTGAGAACTTAATTGTTGTATAACTTTTCTTCTAGATGGACCTTCTTTAGCAGCGCGCAATAAAGACAAATCATGCAAGGGACAAGTCTCTAGTATTTCAAATACTGAAAGATATGCAAAATATTGACACGGAAAGAAGTTTTAACGGACGAACAGACGGACGGATGAACAAACGGATTGTTGAACGGATGGAGGAACTGACGGACGACGGATAGACGAACAGAAGCACGTGTGGAAAGAAGAATGGGCGGTAGAACGGAAGCTCGGACGGAAGGAGGGACGGACGGAAGGACGGACGTAATGACGGATAGACAGACGGAAGGACGATCGGAAAAACGGTACGGAATGAAGGAATAACAGACATGAGGACAGTCGAGGAACATGAGGAACGGAAGGACGGAGAGACGGACGGAAGGACGATCGGAAAACCGGTGCGGAATGAAGGAATGTCGGATATGAGGACAGTCAAACATACGGACAGAAGGACGATCGGAAAAACGGACGGAATAAAGGACATAAGGATGATCGGATAGTCGGTTAGACGAATAAATGGAAACCATTTAGCTTGTAGTCCGCTATTTAAATATCTATATACCTTTTTTCACATCCCTTTGCTTTTAGCATGCATTTTCACCAAAACCATTTTCCATTTTCATTGGGTTCAGTGTATAAATATGTTAAATAATGTGAATAAATTTGTTTAGCAAAATTATGCGAAGCGACAAAAGCTGAAGTAATATTTGCGTCTTCATTGCTGGCCAAAGGCAGCTATAGCTATCGATGCTCTGTTGTTTTTGACCAAATGCATTAGCCAAGCACAAAGGGACCGATTGTGCTGGTCATCGTTTAACACAATTTGGTATTGTCATGCCTGCCAAGAGTTGGTTATAAATGATTGTAATCAAACGATCTGACCCACTTATCAACCACTTGACATGGTAAGTGCTCACGGAGCTGGGATAATAAATATATAGTCTGACCGCCAAATGGCGACAGACCTATTAATATAAGCTAAGGAAAAAAAAAGGAAGAAAAGGGAATCATATTTTAATTTGCTAAAGAATTTGATGAAAGGGCTAAATGGGTTCAATGTGAAGCAAAGCAAAGAAAAAGGAAAAAGCCGAATTGGAGTGGTTTTGGCTGGAAGTGTGCGAAGCGCAAAGCGTATTGTGTTTATTGATTGAGAGGATTATTGAATATTTTAGTCTAGTTTGGGATATTTACTTAACAAATTTCTTAACTTAAGTAAGCTTGTCGAGCAGACGCTATCAGCTTTCATCCGTAGCTGCAGGCTTGATGATAGAAGATATATGTGAATCTTGCAGAAGAAGCTCAAGCAGCTCAGCTCAAGGCAATTGTGCTTATAATCTTTAGTGAAGCATCTTAAATTGCTCTAACATCATTTATACAATTTATATATCTTATGCCTGCTCAAGCATGAACATGTCCACTACATGAACATATATGTATAAGAATAAAACATTATAAAAATTTAAAATTTCAAAGTCGCAAATTTTGGGCGCCTGGCAGGATGTTCACTAATAAATATAAAACGTGACTGGAAGTAGTTTTAAGCTATATAAGCACTAGGATTTTATGAAAATAAACAGTTCAATTTGGAATTCATTAAATGTAGAATTATTTTGCTTTAACTGTCTTACAATGTCTAAAACTAAAGCTAAAGAGCTGAAGTACAATTTTTCATTTTTGTTTTTCCTTGAACGTGTTTTCGCCTTCAACTCATTTGCTATTCTACAATGGCCAAATCATAATTTGTTTGTGTCATTGCATGGAAAATGTAGCTTGAAGAGTTGCAATTTTCTTAATATATAGCTAAGTAATGTTTATGCTGTATAGCATGTGCGATAATTTGATGCAGAGGCCTTTTGAGACAAACTTTAAGAAATTCATAGCCTATTACAAATTTGTTGATGCCTTTGGCACTAAGAAAATTGCAAATTTTCTTTTTTATGTGCCTAAATTATTTATTGCTAAAATAAATAATCAAAAACCGCAAAGCAAGTGTTTAGTTCACAGCAAGAATAAAGATAGACAGCTAGGGAGATAGACAGCTAAACAGAGAGAGGGAGAGAGAGAGATAGAGGGACAGGTCTCTCTACCCACTTGACCATTACAATATATACTACAAAGCTCATATAATTCGAATAAATTTCCAACTATGACCAAATTAGATGAAAACTAACAAAATTTACTGATGGAACTCTTTGAACTCTTTCCGCCTGCTCGACTGCTTCAACATGTCGTTGCGGCATCTATTGATGGCTCTTTGAGACAGCCAGAGACACAGTGGGAAAGCCACAAAATGTGCTGCCGACCCTTTGGCCACATATTGTCGGTTATTGTTCGCCGGTTGGCTACGAATTGGTGGCTTCTGGCTGAGCTGAACTGCGTCAGCTGCAACAGCAGCTCAGGGCTGGACTTTAAGTGAGTTCTCGAGTTAGGTTCAAATCGTTTCCATCATCCGCAGCTAATTATGTGCCAAAAGGTCATACAGAGCACAACCACATTTCAGAATTGATAGTTTAGGCTATCTGTATGTGTGTGTGTGTGTGTGTGTGGGAGTGTGGCGCTTGTTGTGCGTGTGTTGGGTCTTTGGGGCTTTTGCAATTAGGGGCAGCTGGAGCTGGGTCAGCCAGAGCGCAGCAAAAAAAAAAAAAAATAGATAAATAAAAATAAAGGGTCAGACAAAGCCCTCGCTCGATGGCCGGCAACATTTTAATTTAAATGCATGTTGCCATTTTATATATCCGAAATATATACTATATATACTTGCCATACATACATATATATTTATATATATATGTATGTATTTACTCTTGTTGTTCTTGGCCATTTGTCTGCGGTTCGTCTGAGCGTTTTTGGGTCTTTGGGCTTTATGTTTAATTGCAAGGGAATTTTTGCCATTTGCCGTCTTTTTGGCATCCGTTTTTCGCTTCTCACTCTCTTTCTTTTTTTTTTTTTTTTGTTTTTATTATTTTTTATTTAGATAATGTTAACGTTCGCTCGTTTTGTAATTTTTGTAATTTGCGCTAATAGCCCGGAGCGCAGATATAAAACCTATTAACACAAATGAAAGGCACTTGAAGCTTTCATTATGCTTCAGCATCAGAGATATGAACTAAACAAAGCGACAGCCCCAACTAAATTTTATTCATTAATTAGCCTTAAGACGGCAATTAGAGCTGCCTTCTTCGTTTGATAGAAATAGTCATGGAATGTCTGTTGAAATTTATCTAAGTTTATTTATTTATTTCTTTTTTATTACAAATTTGTATTAAGTAAAAACTTCTTTGAAGAAGATTGTTAAGTCGAGATTCCTTAAATATATTGCATAACGTAAAATTAATTCGCCTTTAGCCAATAAATGTTTATTTAAATGCAATTTCTCTGTCTTACCTAAACAGTCTTTGAAATAGTCGCATTTGTCATGCACATGCACAAATGCTTTGACTATTTTCTCTGTTTAACATTTTAAGCCATTCTCAAGGTTCATTTGTCATGCTCATGGACTGCAGCTAAAGGATGACATTTGCAGTGCTTAGATAATGCGCTGCACAGTGACAAGACAAGACAGCACAAGATTTGTCACTTGATCAGGAAACTGCGAATGTTGCACATATTTCAGCTTCAAGTTTGTGCATGACATTGATAATTATGAGCAAGAGCCAGATGGAGATTGGCACGAACTAAAGTGAAGCTCACAGGAAAACTCCAGTTGGAGCCGATCAAGCTGAGCAAGTTGAGTCCATTCGAAGCTACAGGCAGTTGAGGCATATAAAATTGAGAGTTGAAGCTGATGATGTGACTAAGCTGAAGAGATTCATAAGAACTTGGAAAGCAATAGCCATAAGCATAAGCATATGCATAGCCATAAGTTAAGAAATGGCTGCACTTCATCCAAGAGAAATGAAAGAGAAAACATTGTAAAACTGGAGCTATGAGAGCATGAGCATGTAAGCTTCACAGCTCGCAATTAACAGTTATCCGCGTTACTTTTCTCATTCTACTCAGAAAGCAACAGCAAGCAAGCATACTCTCATATTCATATTATGAGCAGGAGAATTTTGTTTTGTTTCGTTTCCGTCTTCGTCAGACAGTTTTACGTTGAGCTATTCACGTTATACTCTTTTAAGTAGACTTATTTCGCGAGTAATACGATGGGCACACACACACTCAGACTTATTCGAAGCTGGAGATATCAAAAGAGTAAAGCTGTCGATGTGTTTAGCGAAAACAACCCCCGCATACACATACAGAAAAAATTGTTATCTGCATTGAGCGTAAGAAAAACGTTCTTGAATGAAGATCATGAAAAGAATCTAAACACAGATCGTTGCTGCCTGAGTAGGAGCGAGTTCGTTAAGAACAGTTAGAAAGTGTTACTGAGTGAGAGTGACTTATGGACTTTGAGAAATGCTCAACGGTTTCATGCGAGCTCTGGTAAGCTCTCGTTTATCATGCTCGTCTTGTGTACAAATGAAATGAGTTGGAACTTATTTAGTTATAGAGCAAGCTCAGAGAGAAGAAGCCTCGAGTTGCTGCTCCATACAAGTATAATTGCTTAAGCACATAAACCTATAGCATTTACTCCTTACCTTACCCTTAGGAATCTCTCAAGCCCAAGTTGAGGCTCTTTGGAATTTCAGCTGGTTTCCAAATATCTCTTCATGAGACAAACGACTGCGGCAAGCAAATCTGAATGCCAAATAAACAATGCCAAAGGGCTACAAGTTGCTTAATGAATAGCTGGCAGCTCATATTACTCTAGTTGCATATGTGTAAGTGTGTTAGTGAGGCGCATAAATTCAATTGAAAATTAATTAGTCACCCTTGGCTCCCCCAGCTGGAGTGCAAAAACAATACTCAAAAGCCTAATTGCCTTTGATTATGTACGTTTATCGATGCCTGTACATTGCTGTGGGCTCAGCCAGAGACACACACACACACACGCACAAACACACACACACACAGACACAGAAAGCCACACACAGCATTAAATTGGCATTAGGTGTCGGCAAACAAGCAGCTCTGTGGGTTCTCTAACCTTGGACACGACTTATTTGTTAGGTTCGGCCCGGAGCTGGGATTGGGAATGGGAGTGGAATTGGGGCGTGGCAGGCGTTTGATTGTACCTTTTTTTTTCTCTCATGGCAACGGCTGTGGCAGCATAACATGCCACATTGTCGCTTCGACTTTTATTTATTTTGTTAGACGCATTTTGAAAAGCCAATAAGCAGCTCCTGATTGATTATCTGTTGGCGTACGTATCAATGTTGTTATTGTTGACTTTAATATGAAACTTTGCCGTTCACGCACTTACTGCGTGGACGCCTGACTGTGTGCGTGCGCGCGTGTCTGTGTGTGTGTGTGTGTGCCTCAATCAATTTGGGAGTGAAATAAATGAGGCATGTGCAGCATATTTGTTGCCTACTTTTGTGGGCCGGCTGCGTGCAAAGGCTTAAAACTTATCAGCTGGCGTTATGCTGGCTCTACTGGCTGCTACTGTTTCTTCTTCTTCTTCTCACAGCTTATATATAAGTATAAGTATAAGTATATTTATTTTTATTTTGTATTTTTTTTTTTTTCATGGCTCGGCTTACGCGCACACCAAACTGCAGCCATTATAAATAGCTCACGTCTACCGAAAGCCCGACTGCGGTTAGCCTTGCCACAGGAGCTGGGCAGGCCGCATGCCACTTGCACAGCTGCCAGCCTAAGTTGAATGGCAGTTGAGTGTGTGTATGTGTGTGTGTGTGTGTGTGTGTGTGTGTGCGTATATTTAGTGTGTAGGAGCTCTACTGCCGCGAAAGTGTGGCAACTGCACTTTGCTGGTTTTTCCATCAGATGCTAAGGACATTTTCTGGCTACGCACTGCCACTTGCACCAACACATGCATACACACACCACCACCACACACACACATACACACACATGCGCATGCATATAGGCACGCCCACACAAATATGCCAAAGGCTAAAAGCCAACAAAATCTCATGACTTTGATGAGAACTTTCAAGTGCAACCAGCAGCCAGCGCCAACCCCCCCCCAACCACCGCAAGCATCGCAGCAACCACTCAACCACACAGCCATCCAACTTAGCGAAAAGTGCATTAAATTTAAATGAAGAAACGACACAGTCCTTTTTCTCATTTTCATTGCATTTTGCTCAGCTACGCTCCCTCTCCCTCTCCCTCTCTCCCTCTCTCTCTGTCTCTTGCAATTTTGTTTTATAGTTGCCCATTTTTTTCACGTGCATTTTCTATAGCCTCGCAGGCACAGATGGGCGTGGCGGGCATAAAATAGCTAAGCATTCTATGCAAATGAGCTGAAGACGCCATCAATTTGATCACACTTTAGAATTTCAGATGTTATCATATAAATTGCAGATAATGCCGACTGACTGACTGCATGGATAATGAATGAGACGAAAGCCGGCTCGGCTCGTCCCAATTGTCCCTCATCAAATGAAGGGCTTACAATTGCCCTGCTGGACATGGCCATTGTTATTGGGCCAAAAGCTAAAACTTTGGGCTAATAGTTTGCCTTGGCTTATCATCAATATGAGCTCACACACACACAAGCAAGCTCACGTATATATACATATATATATTTATATAAATATCTTTCCCTTCTTCATCAGGTGCTTGGACAACTAGTTTGAACAAATTTTTAGCTGCCTTTTGGCCATTTAATGTATACAACTATAAAGAAACTTTGATTGCCTTGGCAAAGGGTCTGCAAACAGCTTAAAATTGATTCAAATCGAAAGTTTCATCGCACACAGGCCAACAGATAACACTTTTCTCCAAAGTTTTTCCCCTTTTTTATTTTCTTTTTTGAGGTGTCAAAAAACTGTTGCAAAAGCTGAAACTGAATCGAAAAATATCCTGAGCTGAGAGTGCAACAAATTAGATTTTTTGTTGGCTTACATTTAAGCTCCTGTTACAAAGCAACTTTATTCGCAAACAATTAAATTTTATTTGTCATAAAATAATATTTTTGTTATGTCTGATGAATTTACTGATTAGCCTTCAGCCTCATGCTGCTTCTGCGTTTAGCACTGAAAAATAAATAAATAAATAAGTAAATAAATAAATAAATAAATAAATAAATAAACAAATAAATAAAGAAATAAATAAATAAATAAATAAATAAAGAAATAAATAAATAAATAAAGAAATAAATAAATAAATAAATAAAAAGAAATAGATACAAATTAATTGAAAAATTCAGTCAAACATGAGATCTACAATAGTAAATTGATTAGTAGTTCAGTTTACCTATAATATATAAAACTCTTAGCATGTATATCAAAAGTCGATCTTCTAGCTTATGCCAGACTCTCTCATATTGATAGCTCGAGCTGTGTGCTTTCAGTGGCGTCATATGTAACACCTCATGGAATTGGGTCGATGACGTCACAGCGTCTGGCCACACTATCGAGGAGGCCATCTGTGTCAGCGTAATGTGAGCTGCGTAGCGCTTGGCTTTAGCTATCAGCGCGTCGATCGCCGAAATGATTTTGCGCAGTTCTCACGCGAATTCCATGTTCGACGTACGTGAAGTGTGCAAGCTGCAGCTGTGGCTACGGCTCTGTTTATGGCAATGCCTCTGGCTGTCGATTCTCGCCAGCAATCGGCTGCCCGGCTACATACAGCGCCACATGAACGCCAGCGCCGATGCCTGTGTGGATTTCTATGAGCATGCCTGCGGCAGCTGGTCGCTGGCGCATGTTAATGATGTCTACAGCAGTCAGCTGGAGCAGCTGGACTATGAGTATCATGCAAGCCTTGCGGCGCTGCTGGAGCAGCAGCCTGGGCCAGAGGAGCCGCGTTTCGTACACCTGCTGCGTGACAATTATGTTGCCTGTCGCCGCCTCGACAAGCGCTACGATGCGGCGCAGTTTGTGCGCTGGCTGGGCGAGTGGAGCAAGGGAGGGAGTGAGAGAGACAATTGGAGTGCCTTGATACATTTGCTGAAAGCCTATGGCCTTGGGGAGTTGCTGCAGCACGAAAGCGAAGAGGAGGCGCAGACGGAGGCGGAGGCGCTCAGCGATGCGGAGCAGCGACTGCTGCAGCTGCAGTTGCCGTGGCCCAATCCGGATGACTATTTGAGCGATGCATCCGACTATGAAATGCTGACACATGCGAGCTTCAGGCAGCTGCACCGCGAGCTGCAGCCGCTGGGCATGGGCGAGCGTAAGCTGTGGAGGCAGCTGCACAGGCTGGAACAGCAGCTCACTCACTGTGCGCAGCAGGAGGAGGATGCGGAGGAGGAAGAGTCGCAGTCGCAGTCGCAGTCGACGCTGACGCTTTGGCTGCTGCCGCTGCCAACTGCAAGTGCACAACGTCGGCCGGGCTATCTGAGCTGCATCTCCCAGCTGCTGGCCGCGCAGCCGGCGTCACTGCTCGCTCACTATCTGCAGCTGCGGCTGCTGCGTCTGCTGCAGCTGCTGCCGTCGCCTCAGTTCGGGCGACAGCAGTGCGCGGCACAGGCGCGCCAGCTGCTGACGCATGCGGCCGTGTGGCTGCTGCAGCAGCAAGTGCCGGAAGCTCAGCGACAGCACACGAATGACACATTGCATCAGCTGTTCGAGCAGCTGCGTCAGCAGTTCAAGCTGCAGCTGCAAGCGAATCGCAATCAGTTCGACAATGCTACACAGAGCTTCCTGCTGCAGAAGCTGCAACGCATGCGACTGCGCGTGGGCGTGCTGCCCGACGGCAGTGTGGAGCAGCAGCAGCAGCAGCAGCAGCTGGAGACACACTATGCCCAGCTGCAGCTGAGGGCCAACGATTACTATGGCAATCTCTTGGCCATATTGCAGCAGACGCAGCGCTGGGGCGAGGCAGATGCGGCAGCGAGCCACGAGCTCTTCCTGGTGCAGTCGGATGGCTTTTGGCAGCTATGCCTCCAGTTTCTTTCTGTTCTCGCGCAATTTGGTAGTGCTGCCGCTGTCGCTGCTCGCGGCCAACCTGTACAGGCCCCATCAGCCGAAGCTCTATACGCACAGTGCTCTCGGCTTTCTGCTGGCGCACGAGCTCTCGCACGGCTTCGATCTCAGCGGCGTGGTGTACGATGGGCGTGGCCAGCTGGCCCCAAGGCAGCAACGGCAGCGCCTAGCCAGGAATACACGCTTTGCCAGCCAAAAGAGCTGCCTGAAGAGACACCATGACGAGATTGCCGATGAAAAGTTCGCCGATGTAAATGGCCTGGCCCTGGCCTACGACAGCTACTTCACGGCCCATTGCCAGCACAAAGAGGCAACGGCAGCCAGATGTGGATCGCTGCTGCAACAGCATTTCTTCATCAACTTTGCCCAGTTCTTCTGCCGTGACGATCTGCAGCTGGAGGACACCAGCGTGCATGGCAGCAGTCGCCAGCGTGTCAACGATGCCGTTGCCAGTTCCCAGCACTTTGCGCGTGCCTTTGGCTGTCGCAGCAGCCGCCTCAAGCCGACGTGTGAGCTCTACTAACTTGTGAAGGATCTTGGAGCAATTCTATTAAAATGTAAATATATTATATATTATATTGTTGAAGTAAAGATTCAACTGAGCGTAGAGTAACTACAGCTGCTAGGGGCTAAGAGAGTTTGAAGAGCGTTTGAAGAGAGTTTGAAGAGAGTTTCATTCAATGAGTGAGCCTCTCTGAGAGTTTCTCTTTCATCGATTCGGGCTCGAGATGATATTTTCACAATTTGACTAAGGAATTTGTGTTTATATAGATATTTAAGGGAGAGCGATAGAAGCTATTTGATGCCTTTTGGAAATATATTAGGCAGCTCACACAAGCTTAAGAAAATGTCTTTGGTTAGTTTAGCGTGTGATCCAAGTGAGTTAATGGAGTAGAAAGATGGTGCTCCGGTGCTTCCTACTAAATAAAGGTAATTAAAAAAAAAAGTTAGTTTAGAACTTCAACTCTACAACTCTCTAAATAATACTAATAAAAAATTAAAAATTATTAATAATAATATATATTTATATATATATTGAGTAAAGTCTACTGAATCACATCTTGAAAGATGTCTTCAACTAGCTAAATATATGAGCATAGTCTAGCTTTATAATAATATAAGAAAATATTTGTATATATTTTTGATACATTAAATAAATATATATGTACATATATTATTTTTTATATACAATTATGTGATATATATGTTGGATAGAGAGTTTTCGTTTCTCCAACCGTATGCACGGAAGTTATATTTAAATTGAAAAATAAAACAAATAAGAAAGCTGTAGTCGAGACTGCTTGACTACGAAATCCCCTGAGCCCTTCTTCGAACGAATCATATTCCAAGAATGCTTCGTTTCGATTCGATTCTCCACGCGTAAGAAAACTATACATGCATGATATTCATATCTATATGCTAAACCAAACTGCATGTCTCTAGTATTTGAAATGCATTTTTTACACATTTGCGGGTGCTGGGGCGAAGTAGGGACCGGAATCCAAAATCTGACAAAAAAACCGAAATTGTATTAAATTAGTATCTATATATATTCCAAAGACTTGGAGACTCTAACTCTATAGATGAAATAGCTAGAATTTTATAACTGGTTCCCGATTAAGTGTTTTATCGATAACTTTGCAAATATACAAGTTATCGAATTTCTGAAACAAACTCGTACTGCGCGTGCAATATACGGACCTAACACAAAAAGAATGAACTCTCTAGCTTTTTGTATCTTCGGAAATCGACGCGTTCATACATACGGACGGACGGACGGACGGATAGGGCTAGATCAACTTTTCTCGTCACCCTGATCAAGAATATATATACTTTATGGGGTCTGCCACGCCTCCTTCTGCCTGTTACATACTTTTAACAAAACCATTATACCCTGATTTCTCATTTTCAATGGACTCAGGGTATAAAAAGACCTTTACCAATGCAAAAATAGTTTAATTTAATTTAATGTGAATTTTCATGAATATATATTTAAAATTTCCATTCAATAGATAGATCAGCTAAACCTGATCAATTACAAATTGCGTATTTACTGTTGTCTGTCACACTTCGAATTACCATTCGCAATGAGCTTTTCTGGCTATAAAAAGCGCCGAAAAACACCTTCTGCTCGCAGCGATTAGCATAAACTCAATGCCAGATAGAGATGAGTGAGTAAGCACAAGTAGCCGTATCAAGCAGGAAGCTAACTGTTTGGGGCATGTTATCTTAGCTGTAGAAGAATTCTTGAACAATGCGCAGCTCCCTGCCGAAATAATTCAATAAGGCACAAAGCAATTTGAAAGTTACACAGATTTTTATTTATTTCCACTCAGACAGAAAACTTGAAGTTTTTTTGGGTTTTATTCATATTTTCTCTTAAGTGGCTAATTTACATACATTTAAAACATTTAAACTTGAAATTTGTTGTATTTTTTTTTTTATTTATTTTGTGTTTTTTGTTTGTTGTTTAAAATAATTACTTGTACGCAGACATATCAACATTGAATCGCTTTATTACTCACACAAATATGTATGTATATAGGTATGTATTTGTATATATGTATATATAAGTACCTAGGCAAAAAAAAATTACTATAACTATTAAATATCAATGAATATATATGCATGTATGTGTATGAATATACATATATATATATTTATATTTTATATTTTTTTTTTATCAATTTCTTTATTCGACTGAATTTTATTGTTTGTCAACTTGTGAAATTCGTTTTCATGCGAAAATATTTTGACTGTCATTTAAATTCGTTAAACTTTGGGGCTCAAAAGGTTTACGAATTTAAATGAGTTTGCTGCAAATATTTTCATTCGTTGGTTTTTTTTTTTTTTAGATTAGTTTATTAGCTTAATTTTTAATTGGTTTTTCGCTTTGCACAAAAATGATGTAAATACATTAAAACTATGTATACATAGATCAGTTTGTTTTATTTTGGTTTCTGCTTCTTCTGCAACAATTCATTCCTGTATTTATTTATTTACTTATTCATTTCATTATAGCTTAACTTATATCAATATTTGTGTTGTTTTTCTGAAGAATTTCGAAACTTTCTGATAAGCTATAAATATATATATATATTCTTCCATTCAAGAACTTTATATATATATATTTATAAATATTTATATACAAATGTTTTTTTTACGTTTTGTTTTCTCATTATTTTTTTCTCGTCAACAATTTTGCTTAAATTTTTAAAATATTTCCTTCATTTCCAGTAGAGTGAAATACAATCATTTATAATTTATTTTTTCTCTTTTTTGTATTGTAATTTAATTTATTTATTTTACTTTGCATATATTTTTTATTATTTATATATTTTTTATTAAAAAAAATTTTTTTTTTCTTATTATTATTATTTTTATTTATATTTTATTATCTACTTTTGTATATTTCTATATTTTTTTTTATTACATTACTATTATTTATTTTCTTTACTTTTTTTTTTTTAATTTTTTAAAATTTCTTTTATTTTTATTTTATTATTATTTATTTCTTTAGTTTTTTATTTATTTATTTATTTTTTTTTAATTTTCTTTTTTATTTTCATATATGTAATACACATTCATAAATACATACGGCAATAGTTTTTAAACTTTATTTGCATTTATTTGCTTATTTTATTTTATGTTTTTTTTATGTGAACTAGAACAAACATTGAACGTCTATAAGATCTGCACGTGTTTCGCTTGAATAGTAAACGTTTATTTGTGGTATTAGTATTGGTATTTTATATAGTTGTGTAGTTAGTTAATCCAATAGTATATTCCATTACACATAGACATAGATATCTTGTGGCTGGCATCCACGTTCGGTTGACTCAACTAATTCCTAACTAATCCAAATGGAACTTTTTCGCTTTTATTTGTAATTAGTTGGTTTGAAACCAGAGTATTCGCACTTTTTGTTCAATTATTTACTCTCTCTTTCCCCTTCTACTTTTATCTTTTCTCTCTCTTTTTATCGCCCCCTCTCTCTCACACTTTGTAAATCCTTTTTTTGATAGTTCATTTGCGTTTAGACATTGCGCTCCTCGGCTATGATTTCCATGTTGCTCGTGCGACGCTGCTGAATATGATGATGATGATGTTGATGTTGATGTTGATGTTGATGTAGATGCTGATGCTGATGCTGCGGCGCCTTGTTAATTGCTTCCGATGTACTCAAGCCGGAACCATCGGCAGCGGCGGCGGTGCACGTGCAGACGGCAGCGCTGCGATGCTGATCGCTGCTGCCACGCCGCGGCACCAACATCACCAATTACTAGAGGACCGTCTCGTTGGTGTTGGTGCAGGTGCGTGGTCCATTTACGATCGAGTACTTCGATGAGCTGTCCTTCTTGCCAGCCATGCGGCCCATGAAGATCTCCTTGAAGGTCTCGCGAAACTGGCGCGACATGCCGCAATAGATGCCAAAGTTGATCGGATAGCTGAGCACCAGAAAGAAGTTGGTCAGCATGATGAATATGTTGGCAATGCCATAGTCAAGGAACTCGATGATCAGCGAGCTAACGATGTGCATGGAGGTGACCACAGCGATGGGTATTTCGGCAATGAGAAACACGGACACAACCACAATCAGCATCAGTGTGGTGCAATTGGAGTCTCTTAGCTTCTTGCACTCCTTCTTGCGGTTCTCGCGGAAGAGCAGCTTGCGTCGCTCCTGCGCCTGCCGCAGCGCCGCAAACAACAGAATATTGAGCGTCACCAAAATAATGCAGGGCAACAGATTGACGAATAGCACCCGGAACAGATAGTAGCTGGTATAGTACAGATCGACGCCGATGTACTCGTGCACCCACAGCGATGTCTCCAGGTGGCACACCTCTGTCTCGTTGCCGTTCCACTCGATCTGAAGGGGCATATAGGTGCGATCGAAAAAACGCGGCAGCTGGTGCAAAAATGCCAACAGCGCAATGTAGAAAGTGCAGCGCTTCACCCGAGGCATCGTGCACCAGGTGCGTGCCATCGGTGCATGACAGACGTAGATGTACCTGAAATGCATTCGAGTAGTCAGATTAGTTGGGAATCAATTTAGATGACGTATGCTATAAGCTAGAGTGTGATGGGACAGAATTGTTTGTCGATGACTCAAGGCTAAGAAGTGAGCCACTTAATGGGTCTGTCTTATCAACTACTCTCGATTCGAGAGATCAATCGAAACGAATCATAATCAATCCCTCTCGCTCTGAGCAAGAGACTTTAATTATTTTCATTTCTATTTTCTGTTGAGCGCTTTGAGTTGAACTATTCGTGTGCTGCTCTGTGAAATGAACATCGTTTACCAAAATATCTTGAAAAAAAGAAGAAACGTATGCGTGTGCTACTTATAAACAAGAACTGCTTGGCTCAAGAGCACTCCTGATAACCTGCCGCAGCAGGATCACCACACTCTCCTGCACTTTCATGGATCAGAGATTACCCCATCTCGGCTCCCAGAGAGTAGGTCACCAAGAGAGGGGCAGCATGTTAATGAGAGATTTCATTAAGAGGAACTGTTTCTCTCTCACATTGCCAGGCTATGCTATTAACAGTATTATGTGCTGTTAATAACATAGCTCCCACTCCAGCTCTCCTATTGGATCGCAATCAACGTTTGGTGGATACTTCCTACATTCGTTTGCTCTGCTCTACATTATTATACACATAGCAGAAGACATAGCTCTTACGAGGATTTACTTAGCTGATCTTGTATTGTCTTTAGCTGCTTAGTAATCGCGTTGAAACGATTGACTTCATTGTGCTGTTAATTAAGAGAACTTCACTAAGAGACCAAGAGAATAATAACTCTCTATGCTTCTCTATAAGGCACTTTTATTTTTAAAAATTTATAATAATTTCTTATCTTGTAAATTATTTCTTTCTCTTTTTTCTTCTGCTTGAAAAATTCCTTTGTTTTCTTTTATTTTCACATATATTGAGATTGAAGTGAGATTCAATTCCATCTCCAACTCCTACTTCAATTTTTTTTTTTAGTAAATTGAGTAAATAATCGTTAATTGCTTTTAATATTGAACTCGGAAGTGTGTAACCTTCATTAAGCTTCTTCTTCAATCTGCAATCATCAATTTAAAGGCCTCGCTTCATATGCTCCATAATGATCAATTCCTATCGATATCCAGAATGTTCTCTCTCAAGCCATAAACCGGCATTGAATGAACTGCGTTAACAGACTCTAATATCTAAATGCGATGCAAAGTTGCTTATTAAGTGCTACGAAATTGTGAGAGACAATTTCAGATGTGTTAAGATGGGCGCATGCAAATTTGATACATTACATGCGTGCCTAGAGACACACACATACATACATATATGTATGTATGTATGCATGTATAGAGAGAGCTGGTGAAAGTGAAATGGCGTGTGGCGCATGCATCAAGTTGGACTTTATCTGTCGGCCATTAGAGTGTCTGGCAATGGATTTTATTCATGAAATGTTATCCGAGCTGAGGCATAAAAGCGCCAGCGCCAGCGCTGCGCTGCCTCTGCACATTTGCCTAATATAATTTGATGGCCCAGCCAGGCCGAGGGAGGACTAACCCAATTTGGTTCGCCTTGGATTTATGATGGCAACGTGTTGACAATGTTGTCACCTGTGCCACAAGGTGCGGGCCACATCAATTGACAGCCAATTGAGCTGGCAGGTGAGAGGCGACCGCACACGCGTAATCAAAGCCTAATCTAAAGCCAAACCTAATCAACTTGGCGCTTTATAATTGCATAATTTTCATAATTTTCATAATTCGCATCATTTTCACAAAGTGCTCGCCATGGCTGGCCATGGCAACAATCAGCGCGCATGTTGCCAAGATTATGAAAACTTTCGGTCGCGACTTTTGGGCAGCTTTTTAGTTTTCGCACTTGAAGGTCGTCCCCCCAGCTGATAGCCTGGCCTAAGTTATTGTTGCGAGAGTTTGTCTGTGCTAAGCTGCGGCAGCTTTTCCTAGAATGACTCTGTCTCAAAATGTTCACTGCCTTTCGACTAATTTATGCGCATAATTATAGGCACGCCCACGCCCACGCCCACGCCCATGCACACGCAGTGTCCTTCGCCATCCTCGTCGCCTTCACCATCGCCTTGGCGGATGGCCGTCTCATTCTGGCTGCCACTTGAAAATGGTTTTCAATCAATCTTGCATTGAACCTTTGTCAAGCGGGGATTTCATTAAAGTTGAAAGGAATCGTAAACAAAGGACGAAACGATTGCGAGGCATTTAGCCCTAAATGGAATTGATATTAATAAT
Organism: Drosophila antonietae; assembly: GCA_030914385.1. NCBI lineage: Eukaryota > Metazoa > Arthropoda > Insecta > Diptera > Drosophilidae > Drosophila > Drosophila antonietae. Next base: position 89,915 of record JAUESO010000192.1, read on the forward strand.
TGAATGAACAGCATTTAGCCACGCCCAGCTACGCTTGTTTCTGATCCTCAACACTTGGACTCTGCCAGGCATTCATCAGCGATGCGGAATAATAAATCAACAGAATAAACGCAATTCATCCATTCAGCCAAATAATTAGTATGAGTAATTAGCATATTCCATTGAAGATGGATGAGCTCAAATGTATTTAAAATGCGCCACGCTGAACGAACTGTACGAACGATTTGCAGTCGGAGCTGAGTTGTAATTGTAATTACTCAACTGATTTCTTGCCAACACTCAATTCAGCCTGATTGCGAGTGCTCAAAGCACTCAAAGCTCTGCTCGTTTGATTGAAATTTGAATTTATTTTGTGATTTTGTCAACGATTGCGTTGAAATGACTGTGAATGATGTGCTGCAACCGGCATGCTCAGCAGTCAACGTCAACAGTTCATAAACGTTTCACTCTATTGAGCTGTTTCTCTTTTTATGTGCCAAGGGCTAAGAGTGTTTCTGGCTAGAAGTGCCTGACCATAAAATACACAAAAAGCTGCTGCTAAAATTATGTGAAACATTCACAGCGCAGAGATTTCATACTAGATGAAGTTTCTTTATAGAATATTCACATATATGATGTGTACATACAATATATATATACGTTAATATATACTATATTACCGATTTCTGTAATACTCTTAGTCTCTATTATTATCAGAGTATGTGTGTGTGATATCTGAAGTTTTTATGTTCTACAAATTTCCCTTTATACTGGGAGCATATGCGGTATATACATATGTATGTATATTTGAAGAATTTCATTGCTCGCAAATAACTGTTTCTCGATGTCTGCCAATACGCGTCTTTCACTCAAACGCTGAGTAAATACTCAGAGAGCAACCAATTGCGTCGGCTGCTGCACGAGCTCGTTCGCGATCGGCCCGCAATTGTTTGTTCGTGTTTTGTTTCACTCTCATTGGTTCTCCGACCGTTGGATTGAGTTAAATGAAGCAAAATGTCTCATCTCTATGTATTGGTATGCGTGCGAGAACTGTGTACGCTCATGATTGAGTGAAAGCGTGCATGCATTGAGTAGCAGTCTATCGATTATCTGCTCAATTACTGAGTCTCTCATTGTGCGTCAATCGTTTCTCCAACTAAACGATATTCGGGAAGAGCGCATTATACGAACTTCAGGCGCTCAAGAGAAGCAACAACGAAGAGAACCGAAGTCTTCTGCTCAGAGTTAGAGCGTGTGAGCATGATTTTTTTTTTTTTATTTCAGTTGCTCTCGCAAAAAGCGTAAACATATGCATGTTATCTTATCTGGCTGCACTAAATTAGATATATTTTTAAGTGATCCAGACAATGAGAAGAAACTTTTACTTAACTGCTTACACAGATATTTATAGAAAAAGTTGAAAAGTTTAGAAATAAACAGATAAATTTTAATAAATTTTGGATAAATGTTAAGAAACTTAGAGAAGTTTTTGATCAATTTTACAAAATTATAGATATGATCTTACTACTAACTTGACTACTACTACTTCTGTTAATACTACTACTACTATTCTACGACTACTGTTACCATTCTACTACTACTACAACCACTCGTTCTACTACTACTACCACAGCTACTCCTTCTACTACTACTACAGCTACTCGTTCTACTACTTCTACTACTATTCTACGACTACTGTTACCATTCTACTACTACTACAACCACTCGTTCTACTACTACTACCACAGCTACTCCTTCTACTACTACTACAGCTACTCGTTCTACTACTTCTACTACTATTCTACGACTTCTACTAGCATTTTACAGCTACTCCTTCTACTACTATTTTACGACTACTTCTACAGCTACTCCTTCTACTACTATTTTACGACTACTACTACCATTCTACTACTACTACTACTACTAAGTGGCATTAATAGTAGTATTACTACCACTTCTACTACCACAGCTACTTGTTCTTCTACTACTATTACTACCACTTCTACTACTATTGCAATTTCTATTTATACTACTACCACTGGTACTGATACTGTTTCTACTACACTTACTCTTGCTACTATTTCTACTACTACTACTACCTCTGCTAGTATGATTATACTGTTCCTATTACTTATACTACTACTTCTACTACTACTATTACTACTCCCACTACAAGAAGTAGAACTAACTGCTCTCAATACGTGTACTACTACTTACTCTACTTCTTATAATATTAATACTACTATGGGTGTCACACAACACTGTATTATACTATTGATGCATCTGTTACTACTAAAAATGATGCTACTACTACATGCATAGTTACTACTAAATAAACCGCTACTATTTTACTTCATATGACCAAAACTTTTATATTAAATGTGCTGCTATTCAATTTATCTTACACACACACTCACGCACTCACACACTCACACTGTCACACACAGATACACACTCAAAAGACGCTTAGCTGCTGTTGGCAGCGTTCAATTTGTTGTCCGATTCTTAGTTGTTTCAGTTAGCACACGAAAATCAACTGAAATACCAAAAGTTGACAGCCGCGCAGCTGGAGAACGACAACAACAGCAACAACAACAACAACAGCAACAATAGTAATAACAGCAATAACAGCAATAATAACAATAAACGTTGACTGTTTTATCGCGCTATTTGTCCTCGGGCAATTTTCAACGCATTTTACAAAATGTGAGCTGAGGGATGTCAGTTGAATGTGTCCCCAGCTACTATAGCAAATTATTTAGCTATTTGCTGCACACACACACACGCACACACACACACACACACTCACACACACACATACACATGCATATACTCACACCGTCAAGCAGCGACCACTTGAAGCGGTCCACCCATCGCATAATGGCACAAATATTTATGACTATTTTTATAGAACATTTTTTCTTCTCTCTGTTTTTTCCCTACCTCTCCCTCTCTCTCGCTGCTGCTGCTGCTGCTCAAAGTCCGTTTTTTTTTCTTTGTGTAAGCCTCCAAAATTTTCTGCTGCTTTTTATTTATTTACAGGCTGTAAAATTTATGATCCCACACATGAGTTAATAGAACAATGCGCCAGTGCTCGAGTAGCCCTTGTGCTGCGCTCGAGAGTTTTTCATTTTTCGATGCACACATAAAGAGAGAGAGAGAGAGAGATAGAGAGGGAGAGTGGGAAGAGAGGGAGAGAGAGCGGGAGAGTGTGTCATAGAGATGGGGCAAGATTTATGTTGCCAATTTAATACATATTAGTTTATTGTTTTTTATTTATTTTCTTTTATTTCTCTTTTTTTCAACATTGTTTTTTGTTATTTTAATATACATAGCGACAATATGCATATAAAACATTTACAGCATTGACTGACCCTCGCTCACAGACTGAGCTTATTTATGGCTTTGCAGCAAAAAGAGAAAAAAAAAGTTGACACTTTGGAACAACAAACATAGAGCAACTGATTCCTGATTTCATTATGAGACAGTCAGAGCTGACATAAATATGGCAAATTGAATTATAGACTTGAAAGTCTTAGTTGCGAATATTTATGCAACTCTACAGGCAAATTTATTTGGCCTAAAGCTAAATGGAAATTGCTTCAAATCAGAGTTTTGTTCACTACAAATTAAAGGCAGTTAACTGTTGTCAGAAACACATTTCTCACATTATTTATTATTTACATTTGATTTATATACAACAATATTTTGCGGAATGTCAATTTCCATTAAAAAATTATGGTAATTAAAAATAAAAGTTTTGCGGAATTTTAGATTCCATGAAAAATTTGAGTAATTATAAACAAAAGATTTAAAGTTTTGCAGTTTAAATTAAAATTTGTTGCAAATAAGTTAAAAAAAGAGAAAACAATATTGAAAAAAGAGAAAAATTGTAATCGATATTCTAAATTCCAATTCTATATATATTCCATATCAATTTGTAATCAATTAAAAATCACGTATGTGATAGATGTCTATAATAATTTTAAAATGGAAATTTTTAGAAAATTTCATAACTTCAAATATACAATTTATTTATTTTATTGAGCCAGAAATTGATTTATAGATATATGATGATTTATGATTATGATTTATATATACAAACGGTATATAATGCTTTGAACTGCAGAATCACTCAGTCCAACCATATCAGCAATTTTTCTACGGGAATGGCCATTTGTATAGTGTTTTAGAAACAAGTTCGCACTGCTCAATAGGTGTGCGTGGTCCCATTTTGTTAAATTAACTTTTCTGCAAGTTCTGCTTTCAAAATTTAGCACAAACTTATTTCATCACTTTGCGAAAAAAGTGCATAAAACATGGAACAAGAATCTACCGTTGCATTGCAAAATAACGGATCTTTCATGAGCTGCAAAATTTGTGGTTGAAATAAGCTGTGGAACTCTCTTGGTCTCATTTTTTAGTTTTTAAACATTATTAAATAATGAAAATATATTTAAAAAAAAAAAAGAATTGATTTTGTAATAGTTAAAACATACCCATAATTTTGAATGAGGTTTGGTTATAATCTAATATACATAAATGTGTTGTTAAAGTACTAAATTTGATTGTACCGTTTCCACACTAAATAATAATAAAAAAAAAAAAAAAGTTAAAACATCACACTAACAACCTGCGTTTAAATTTTTGGGATATTGCCAATAGCTTAGATTTTATAGCCCAACAAACTTTTTTTTAAGGTGCTGGTTGAAATAAGCTGTGAACCACTGTATATATATATATATATATATATATATATAGAATAATTTACTGGGTTATACTGCAGTTTATAGAAATTTGATTGCCTTTTAAAATACTTTGAGCAGATAAGCTAAAGCGTATTATAATTACTGAAAATTTTTACTAAAAATATATATATATATAATTTTTTATCAAATATATAATTTTTTATCAAATATTTTGCATTTTAGAAATCAATAAATCATAAACATATATTGTATCAATTTTTTTTTATTTATATATTTTTTTAATCGCTTAAGCGCATCAGCGCTAAGAAGTAGGCAACAAAAGCATGCGACAAGAGATTTGTAAAACAAATGCGATTGATTGAAAGACACACACACACACACAGTGACACACACACACACACACACAGAGGTAGCAACACGTATAGGACTATATGTCATGTTTATAGCCATTGGCAGAGACACAACACGCACATTACTCATGCGACGCGTTAACTGGACGAAAGACGACTCTAGCGACTGAGCCAGGATTTTCGTATACTTTGACGTTGTTGTTGTTGTTGTTTTCTGTTTCTGTTTCTGTTTCACGCATAATTTGTATGGCCAAGACAGCGCTGAGTGTATTGGCAACACAACAGCCAACGTGACCGACTGAGCACAGCTGATTTATTATCCCATTGACAAGTCAAGAGCTCTCATACAGTCAGTCAGTCAGTCATTCAGTCAGTTAGTCAGTTGCTGGCCGTTGACAGTTGATGAGTGAGTGATATTTAAACATGTGTGAGTGTGTGGAAGTCACAGCAAAAGTATTTATTACATATTTACCTCTGCACGGCCAGGGCCAGAGTCAGCCAGACGGAGATGGTGTGACACATGGCGGGCATGATCTGTAAATAAAGATAAGAGTGTAAGCGCTTAAGAACTGGCAGCAATTAGGCTGAATACATAAAGCGCCTCGAAGGGTAATTAAATTGAAATCAAATACACAATGTTTGAGCATACACAAAATATTAATAGTATCGGGTTTTTATATGCCGAATAATCATCATATTACTCAAATATTTGATACGAGTTGAATGATGAATTGAGAAGTCGGCGATATACAATATATATGTATATGAGATGAGATTATGAGATTTATTAAATATAAATATTATGAAATGTAAATTTTTAAAATTTTATTATCATTATTATTATTATTTTATTTATTTCTTATTTTTTTTTTACTTTTTTTTAATGATATATACTGAAGCTAAAGACTCGAATTATACGATTTTTTAAAAATTATTTTGAAAATTATTTATTTATTTCTTATTTTATTTTATTTATTTATTTATTTATTTATTTATTTATTTATTTATTTATTTGTTTATTATTTATTTATTTATTTATTATTATTTATTTATTTATTTATTTATTTATTTATTTATTTATTTATTTATTTATTTATTTATTTATTCATTTATTATTTTATTTTGTTTTTCTTTATTTTATTATTATTTATTTTTTTTAATTTAATATTCCAGCATAGCTTGCAATGGCAAATCTTATTAATTATTTTTTGCTTGGGAAAGTTATTTTAATTAATTATTTAAAAATATTCACAGACAAAATATATTTTATAATTCAATAAAAATTTCGAATAAACATTTTAGAAACTAAATGTTATTACTCTACAGCATTCGCTTTAATATAGATACATATTCATGCTATAGTTGCACGTTTACAGCATTCGCTGCATGGAGCTGCATAAATCGCATTAATTAATTTGTATCAAGTGCTTTGAAATGCTCTTAAAGCACGACAGCATCATCCTAGCACAGTCTGTTGGCTAAAAAGTGCTGGCAGCGAAAAGCTGCTGTTATTCAATGCACTTCGCAGCTTACATGTTGTTCAACATGCGCGGCTCGTTGGCAACGCATTAGCAAGTGCAGCAAACTGTGGCCTAATCCGATTCATGTGAATTTGGCCAACAGACGCAGCTGCAATTATAGCTGCCTGGCAGCCAGACTGAGTCAGATGCTGCTGCTGCTGCTGCTGCTGTTTTTGAGAGCTTGTTAAAGAGACGAAGCAGCACTCGGCTGACACATTAACATGACCATTAAAATGCGCCGGCCGTGCCTTTTCGAGAGCCACATAAATTGCGAGAGAAATGTAAGAAAGTCTTCAACTTTAGTTGCAATGGTCGCCTGGCGGTTATTACACAGCCTTTGTGTATGTGAGCTGAATTTTATGGCCGTCATACGCAGATAGCCGGAGACATAGCCATAGCCGTAGACACACGGCCACTCCAAGCCAACGACGATGCCAACTACTCAAGTCAACCCCAAAACAACATTTCAAGCAACCCGAAAACACTCCCGTCACATGCTCATTCCCATGTCGCTTGGCCGGGGCACAGCATGAAATTTGGCTGGTACAAATCCCCTGGGAGTCAAGTCACAGCACGTAGCAACAACAGCAACATTGCAATGGGGCGACAACAATGGGGCACATCTTATCAGCTCGACACTACTCCATTGAAATGAGTAAACAGTTTTGCTTTATGCCGCCATCTTTCAGCATCTCTCAACCCCCAACCACCAACCCCCAACCCCCAACCCCCAACCCCCAACCTCCTACCCCTTTTCATGCCAGCGACACACCTTCATCAGTTGCTGCTGCTCTAAACGAGCGCCATAAATTGAAAATGTTGATTAATCAAGGCAAACGTGCGACAACGGCAACTTCGCGAGCAAACAAAAAAAGAAGAGAAGAGAGAGGAAAAGTGTGAGCACACAGCGAGTGCAAACGAAGGAATGAAAGATGAATGAATGAATGAATGAATATGTTGAATGAGCGGGTGGCTCACTGACTGAGTGCGAATGGGTGGCTCACTGGCTGGCTGACTGGCTGACTGGCTTTAGTTTAGTTTGTTTGGCTGTCGGCCCACTCGCGCTTTTGACACTTCAGTTAGTTTTGTGGCATACAAAACTTGCGCCTCTAACAACTTTTGCTTTTTTCATTATGCTGACAGACTAGCGCTACAAAACAAACATAAACAAAGTGCAAACGTAACGTAGCAGCAAATGCGATAACGATAACGATAACGATAACGATACAAACTCAGGGTGGCAGCTACAATAACGGTATGCTTACGCCTCGTCATACATCAGCAATAACAACAGCAGCAGCAACAGTAGCAGCAGCAGCAGCAGAGACAAAAGACGCCAACTTGCAGTCAAGCATTTTATTTAGGTCAATGAGCGTCTATATGACCCACCGCTCTCCCTCTTTTAACCCTCCCCCTTCCCACCATCACCCATCCTGCCACCTTGCTCCACATTGAGCTGTAGCTTTTACCTCGCCCTAAACAAACCTCAGGCTCTACTCCAAAAGTAACCCTCTTGAACTTGCCCAAGCAATTAAAAGATGCTGCTGCTTCTTCTAGCTACTAGACTCTTCTTCTTCTGGTTCTTCATCATCATCTTCATTTTCATCGTTTTTTTTGCTAGTTCTATAGCAAACAACACGAAGCTGCGCCGCGTGCCCATTTCGTGTTGTCGTTGAGGTTTTTTGTTTTTTCTGTCTTTGTTTTTTGTTTTTTCTGTCTTTGTTTTTTTTTTTTTTTGTTGTTTACCTCATTGAAAATGCTGTAGGCCAGACACATGGAGACCGGATGCATGGGCTTGTAATGATTGCCAAATGTGTACATATACCAAAGGCCAGGAGCGGGGAATGCCACCGTCAGCAGATCGCAAATGGCCATGCCTGCAAAAAAGACAGAAAGAGAGAGGGAGAGGGAGTTAGTGAGAGTGAGTGAGTGAGAGCAAACAACAATGTGACAAATTGGATTAGAGTGTGGATAAATGAACAATGACCAGCCCATAGTTGAGCTTAAAAACACGTTTGGCTTTGCCTAATTTGAACCCTTGGCCAGGGTTACATTTAATCCATTTACTATCCGTTTTCTGCTTAAGTTCACTAATTTCGTTTTGATGTTGGCCACATAAGAGTATTTCATACAGCTTTTTTTTTACTTAATTACATAGTAGAGTCAAGTCAGTTAATCTATCGACTTTTTTTTGTATTGAGATTTATTAAGTTTTTGATATTAATGTGATTTCTATACTGACTGAGAGAGCTTGCCTTGCTGCCCTCTGATTTGGCAATGAATGAACTGCCTAGAATTCAAAAATCAAACTGATTTACTTGCATTGGACAAAGAGAGCAAGATGAAAGTCCATGCAATAGACAAAGAGAGCAGGATGAAACTCTATGCTTTCTTTCTCTCTCTCTCTCTCTCTTTGAACAAGCTCAGGCACTTCTTTTACACATAATGCAGCAATTGAATTGCTTTCAGTCAAGAATCCCATTGCTTAAATACTAATTATAAAGATCCCTTGGAAAATATCTACTTCTGCCAAAGACAGGTTTGTCCATATTCAATTGATCCATGTTTTTATTTATTTATTTTTTAATCATTTTATTTGCTTCAAGTAGACTTGCTGACATCACTTTTTGAGTATGACATGTCTCAAATTATCACCTTAACAAAGTCAATAAGCGATCTGGCGACTTTGTCAAAGGATATATGTAAAGCTGTCATTCGAGTCAGGACAACTCCCATATGATTTTGCTGCTTTCACTGCAAACACATTAAGCAGTCATTTATGAGCAACTGCAAGCCTCTAATGCTTACTCCAATTTATATTCCAAATATTTATTTTTTTATTTCATTTACTATTTATTTTCGCTTCACTTTCAACATTTAAGCCATTTACAATTGCTTTATTCGCTCTAATTTTTAAGTACTTGTTCGACAAGTTGCAGTCAGTCTGCATTCATGGAGCACTTGAATGGCAAACTTATGGCGCAACTGAATTGACCGCCAAACAAGTTTTTAATGTCATGTTTTGACAGTTGCAGGAACCAAACAAAAAACACACACACACACACAATAAAATAAATAAGTAAAAGTTAGTTTGCAACTAAAAAGCTGCTGACAAGACAAACGTGATGCGATAAACACAACGTCGCATAACTGAATAACAGAATAAAAGATTCATTTTTAGCATTTGCTTGGCAAGCTACATGCTAGAAATAACTGCATGCATATATGTATATATATATATATATTTGTATTATTTTGTGTAGAGTTGAAATGGTTGAAAGTAAATGGGAAAATTATATTAAATTGTATTTTTCTTCTTTTTTTTAGAGAAAGTTGCAAATTTTCGCACATTTTATGTTTATTAAGTATGCTTCAAATATGCTCTTACAACATTTAGTTTGCTTTTATTCGCAAGTAATTGAAGCTAAACAAAATGTATTCAGCTCTTCATTGTATGATTTGCTAAGATGTTTGAGCTGCAGCTAAATTGTTCAGAAGAAATTTGTAGATAGCCATGAAGCAGCTTGTCAGAGCGGCATTTGGAATTTGCATTTCTGCTGCGAATTATCTGCTCGCGCTCTTTCACATTTGTTAATTGTACGCTCGCTGAGAAGAGAATTGAGAATGGAGTAGAATAGAGAATTTGAATGAGCGCGACCGTAAGGGGAAAAAAATGTTATAGAATTCAAAGCGTAGAGTCGAGCGTTTATATAGTCAACTCAGAGAGCTGCTAGCACAATCAGAGTTCTTGTAGAAGACTTGGATGCCTAAATACTCTAGATCTATTTGACCATGTCGAGACCTTAATCATGTATTTAATAAATAAATACAAGTGTGGGCAAGGTTTTCAATTGAGGATCCATTGTGGGACTAGACATAGTTAAAGATTTATCTGCTCTCAAGATTTGATGTAAGAAATATCTTATCATGATATGATCCGAGTATAAAACGAAATACTTAATGAGTGAACTTAACATGCTGTTAGAGAGTTATTTGACTCTTTTAGCTATATTTATTGAAATTTATAAGAATCTTTCTATAGCTGTTAGCTTGAGATAGACAAGTGTGTAAGGCAGACAGAATGATGACTAGATTCATAACAAAATTTAGCGGAAATTTCTGTAATATTTAAAACTATATTCAGCAGATTTGGAACAATTGATGATTGTTCATTAGTGTTTTTATTTATTATTATTTTTATTACATTTTTTATTATATTATTTTTATTCAAATAATTATAATATGAAAACGTGAAAAACCTTAAAAAAATAATACAAAAATAAAAATTTAATAAACCATTTAAATTATAAATTAAAATTTATAAACCATTTAACTATTGCTAATATCTTGTTTGGATATATACTAAATATAAATATGTAAATATATAGCCAGCTAAATATTCATCTAAAATGCATAAAAAAAGTATTTTTATTTGAAGACTTGCTTATTTAGCTCTGTTCAAATTCATAGCTAACTTCGCGTAGCTAACGAAAATACTTTTTCCAACTCAGTCAAATGGCAATGTTTGCTAAGCAAACGAGTAGAATCTTTAATTCAATAAGAAAATTATCAACTAACTTGCAGCAGAGTGTTCTAAAGGAGTCAATTAAATAAATAGATACTTTAATTAGTTGCAGCCACCCTTGAAGCAACAGCAGCAACAGCAGGAACAGCAGCAGCAGCAGCAGCAGTAGCAGCAGCAGCAGGAATCGCCATGCAGGGCTAATCAACTTTGTGTTTTATTTGTATTACATTCTACTTGGCTGCTGCATTAAAGTTCAAGTTCATCATACGCCCCGTGTGACGAGAACGTTGGCGACTAAGTCGCCCGATTGCCACTTCAACTGCTTGCGGAATGAATGAGTGACGGACTGCCGGACTGACGGCCGGACTGGCTGACTGAGACTGTCTCTCGACTATTTTGCTTTAGCGACCTTTTGCTCCACGGGAGGTTTTATGTTCAATTCCAGTCAACTTCTTGTTGCCGTTGCTCTGCAGCTAGCTCAAGTCAAAGTTCATTTCATGTTTGGACTGCTGTCATTTATTGTCGCTTAGCTCGCCCCGTGCTTGTCACCATTGCTGGCAGCCAAATGCGATTAGCCGCCTCCTCCTGCTACTCCGCCTCCTCCTCCTGCTGTGGCATCACATTCAAAGCGACTAACCCATTGACAAGCAGCGTGGTATGGCATGCCACAGTTGTCATTTGTTGCCATTGCCAGTTGTTGACTGTTGCTTGTTGTTTGTTGGTTATGAGAAAGCCAAATGACACGGCTTATGAGCGGCTGTTTGTGGCTTACATTGTCTTACGCTGAGCAGCAAACAAATTTCTTCTTCTATTTAATTTTCTTCTCTTCTTTTTTTGCAAACAGCTCTTGACGCTTACGTAATCTGCGGCTACAAATTGCATTGCACACAGTTCAGTGCCGGATATTGAATTACCTCGCCAGTGATATCTCTGGTGGCCCACACGCCTGGGCCTGGGCAGGTCCTTAACCCCATTGGCGACACTGTTGTGTTGGCCCACTCGAGTACCCGTTTCGCTGGCCAAGTCAGCGACTTTTCATAAATCAGTGGCAAATGCCACATAGACCTCTCCCCCTCCCCCCTCCCTCCGCTGCCTTGCCAGCCATGCCGGCTTGCCTGCCTAGTCAGTCAGCCATTAGCATTACACACGCTATTAGAATATCTCAGCATTACTTGAAGTTGCGGCACGCGGAATGCGTGCCACAGACAACCGGCTGGCGGGGAGGGATGGGGCGGGGGGGGGGGGGGGGGGGTACCCAAATGTGGCACGCACATTGCCAGCTATTTTGAAATCTCGCAAAACTTCTGCCTGATTTAACATTGTGACGCATTAAATGGATCCGCGCGTGTGCTGGGACAGCGTTGAGGGTCCTCAGCACTCCGCACAGATGAAATGACATGGAATAAAAAATAAGTAATAATCATAAATATGTTTAAGGGGGTCGAGAGGACTGGCTGCTGGTGGTGTGGCGAACGAGCTTGAAGCGATTACACTGACGGGGGCCTTGTCCTTGAAGGACAATGGCAAGCAAATCCTTTGCAATCACAATATCGATTTATCGATCAATGTGCGTTAAATGCCTTTTAAGACGCTGCCTAGCATCGCCATGCGTTGCGACTAACACAATATTAAAATCAGGTTATAATTAAAACAAAATTAGAGTTATATGACATAAAAGCTAAGCCGCATGTTTCCCGCTAATTATAGCTACATTAATGCTTGCCTGTGCTGCAATTTGCAGTCACTTGAGTTTTTATTTTATTATTATTTCTTTCTCAGCAAGAATGATTGTAGTTTCTTTCTATTCTGACACGCGATTCGTTGCCAAACTCAATTCACATTTGGGCCACTGAGCGCCCAGTGCAGCAGCCATGCAACTCGCTGGAGTGGAAACAAATTTCGCGAGCTTCCGATTGCGAAATAACAGAAAATTGTTTCCTCTTCGACAAACTACCTGACTGACTAGCTGAATATCTGATTGACTTGATGAACTCTTTATTTATTTATTTTTGCTCTTTTGCTCTAAATGCTCGACTACAACTTTGTTCCATAACTTTCTACATTGAGCAGTCTTTTAGCTAGTTTCTGTAGGCTTAATTAATTTTTTACATCTTTCGCAGTCTTTATCAACTCCTTTCCGTCCTCATTTGCCTTGCTTAACTTTTTATATTCGCTTATGTTTATTCATTAGGGCATCTAAACTAAATATATGGCTTGATTAAAAAGTTTCAACAATATTTTGAAGAACTCTGCCATGCAAATTGAATATTCATGTAAACGCTTTCTATGCGCTTCTCATGAATCATGATTTCAGTAAAAATATTATTTATTTTACAAACTTGAACTTTCTTAAGCTTCAACAGCACCATTAATTTTAGTTTAAGCTCTGCCATTAACAACGCCATTTCAAGTATTCCCTTTATACACGATTCTCTTGAATCTTTATGTGTGCAAAAATATAAATATATATAATTATATATGTATAGACTTTAACAAGAAGAAAATCAAACGAATTTACGTCTGATTACGGCTCTCAGGCATCCGCTTTCTATGCGATTCTCATATATTCTCATCTATTAATAATTCAAATTTATTAATCTTAACTGTATTCACACTTTATTTAGATCTCTAACTCTTGTCTCTTAGTAGAATTAATGAACACAATTATTAGATTTCTATTCGCTTCTCATATATGATTATTTATTACACTTCATGTAAATTCTCTACTCTGCTCAATATATTTCTCTTAAATATCATCTTTCGCCTCTTCTTCTCTATTTATCTTTAATATGCTCTCCTTCTGCAACAATAATTCAATAATTTTTATTTGTTCTGCCATAAATCGTTCTCCACTGAGAGCCTGTTTTAAGACCTCTTTGAACTCTAAGCGCCAATTACGCTCTCTGAGATTAAATAATACATTAAGCAAAAAGTTAGCCAGCAATTGCCATTGACAAAGCGCTGGCAGAGCAAAGCTCTTCTGGCTCTGGCTCTTTTGCCACACTGTAATCAATAATCGAATATCGTTTATACTTATGAACGTTGATGATGGCTTATAAATTGCGCTGCTCGGCGGCACTTACCCATTAGCACAAAGTTGGTGGGCGTGGCCATGCTCTTCTTGCTGAGCACGAGCACAATCAGCGAATTGGATATGATGGTCATGAAGAGCAGGAAGGGCATGCAGTAGCCATAGAGCGGCAGGGCATACTCCAATGGTGAATCGCAGGTGAGATTCCAATAGGTCATATTACTGTCCATCTGGCGGCACTCGGTGCTGGCCAGCTGCTGCTGATAGGAGGCATAGTCGAGGCTGTCATTCATGCTGGTCGCATAGTCCACCAGCAGAAAGTGCGTCTCATTCAGGCTGCCCGAACCGACATGTTCTGTGCCTCCTCCTGCTGCTGCTGCTACTGCTGTCGCTGCTGCTGCTGTCACAGCGGCCGCAGTGGCTGTGGCTGTGGCTGTGGCAGCGGCTACAGATGTGTCCTGGGCAAGGGCACGTGCACCGCTGGCCGATGCGCTCCACTGATAGAGCACGTCCGTTGCGGATATATCGTAGGAGTAGGCGGTGTTGTTATCCATGCTGGATGCCATGGCCATTACGGCGGCGGCGTCTAGGTATTCCTTGCTGCCACTCAAGTGTTCTCTAGTTCAATTAACAGACCTCGATCAATGCTTCAGGCCATACATTGGCCATCATATCGAGTGCTATGTCAAACTTGTGTCATTCGTTCGAAAACTTGCAAATAAATCAGAGCTTCACTGTACTGGTTGTTGTTGTTGCTGTTGCATACATCGAATTTGGCAAAAGATGCTTTTATCTTTTATTTGTTGTGCCTTGTTGTGTTGTTTTCTTTTGTTCGTCTGCAAAGAAAGAAATCAATTTCAGTTGAAAATACTTTTCACAAATAAAACTCGATGTCGAAAGTTTTACATGTACGCATGTCGTTCGACTTGTTTGTATTCTATGCTATTGCCACAAGTCTGTAGCATCAGCTTCTCCTACATCATCATCATCATCTGCTGCTGCTGCTGCTGCTGCTTATTTAATGACCCTTTCAAGCCAAAACTTTTCCCATAACCATGCCGAGTACGCGGTAGCCCAATCGATTGATAAAACTAAACCAAATGCTGTCTGCCGCGCACAATTTAATTGCTGACATTGTTGTCAATATATAATTTTATGTCTTACATACAAATTATGCATTATTTGGCAAAGGCAAAAGGCATTTGGCAGTCGTTGCTAAAGTGTATCGCATACATAGATAAAGCTAAGGGACTCTATATAAATAGACAGATGAACGGTGAGTCTTACCACCTCAGCGATAGCATAAGAATGTAATAGACCAATGCTGAGTCCTACAAACGCAGCACTATGCATACTAGATTTAAGAGATGAATTAAGAGACTAATCAAATACTCAGACTCAGAAGAATACAAATTAATACTGAACTGAAAACCAGCTTTACAGCTGAATTTTTAGTTTGTCAATGAGAGAGATTCCATGTTGGATGGAAGCGCTGCATGTTAGCTCCTCTTCTGCTGCACTTTCCACAATCAATCTCAATACACTGCAGAGCACCTCTGGATCATCTCTTTAATTAATATGAAAACACATTGCCATGCTAATTTAATGATTAAAGATTCATTATTAAGGACCTGTGCCACACAACTGTATGCTGCAATGCAGCGCGTTATTGTCGTTCATTTGTTATTGTTTACGTTCTTTGCGCTTGATTTCAAATTGAATTTAAATATCTGAATGCACATTAAGTGGCTATCTGGCCGTCGATAAGCCGATAGCGCGTCGAGAGATTGTTGTTCGCGGATTAATGTCCGGCATTAATATTAATGAGAAATATCATTTGTGTATCGCATGTTCGGATTAAAATCAGCCATATGCTGCATGCAAGCATCAAGGACTCGCAAACTATGGTGCTGGCAAAAAGTTGCGATTCGTCATGCAACATGTGGGCAAAGTTGTGAAACGAAGTCCAATCAAAATTAAGCTCTGCCCCATTTAATGTTTTATGTAATCCACGATTAAAGCCATAAGCTCGCCCAGCCAAGCGGCCCTCGTCCTTCTCCGTTCTCAGAGTCTTTTGTGTTTGCGCAGCTTCTCGGCTATTTCGTATGTTTATGTTTTTTAATAGCTTTATTTGTCGCAATCGAAATGGCAGCAGCACAGAGACCAGCATGGCCAACTTTTTGCCCTGCACCCATTAACCCACATAAAACAGACCCACAACTGGCGACTGTCGCAAAAAACTTGAAAGCTGAATTGAATATGGAATTTAAAGGAGCATGGCATGAACAGCTAGAGATACGCGTGCCCAGCCATGTTGTACATGCCTAATGCGATTTACTTGTCCATTGATAACAACATGAAAAATCTAACGCATACGCCGCGCTGTCCACTAAACAATCTTTTGGGCTGCTCAGGCGAATTGGGTCAGCATTGAATGTGAATGAATTTTTAACGATTGAATTTCTATTCTCTGTGAAAGCATAAATCTTGCATCGATTCTCTATTCATTTTGTAAGAATATGAAATGTACTTAACATTAAATATATTGGAGTTTTAATTTAAGGAAAAATACTTTTTTTTATATCAACAAAAGTTGCTGGCATTGCAGTCATAGAGAAATCATCATCATCAATTTCAAGTTTTTCTATCCAAGTGGCTGCGGAAGGCATTAGAGATGCTTCTCTGTAAACCTTAGCAGCAGAGGAGAAGAAAATTTTAATATTATATGCAGACTCAGCTAACGTTACAGATTGAGAGTAATATTTGCATTTATTTATTTATTTATGTTTCGTAGCCATTTTTTATTTAAATATTTTGCATTTTTTTATTTATTTATAAAATATTTATATTTATTTAATTACTTGTTTATTCATTTATTTATATATTTAAATTACTTGCATGCATTTATTTATATAGTTAAATATTTTTTTATTGATTTACATAATTTTGCATTTTTTTATTTTATTTTACTTTTATTTATGTAGTTATTTACATGTATTTATATATGAATAAAATATTTATTTCATATTTATTTATGTGTATTTTTTTTCAATTATTGAAATATTCTTTCATTTTTTAAATATTTTTATTTATTATTATTGTATTTCATTATTTTCGTGCTTATTTAATTATTTAAATATTTTTATACCCTGAACCCATTGAAAATGGGAAATCAGGGTATAATGGTTTTGTTAAAAGTATGTAACAGGCAGAAGGAGGCGTGGCAGACCCCATAAAGTATATATATTCTTGATCAGGGTGACGAGAAAAGTTGATATAGCCATGTCCGTCTGTCCGTCTGTCCGTCTGTCCGTCTGTCCGTCTGTCCGTATGTTTGAACGCGTCGATTTCCGAAGATACAAAAGCTAGAGAGTTCATTCTTTTTGTGTTAGGTCCGTATATTGCGCGCGCAGTACGAGTTTGTTTCAGAAATTCGATAACTTGTATATTTGCTTAGTTATCGATAACTGAAATTATCGGGAACCAGTTATAAAATTCTAGCTAATTCATCTTTAGAGTTAGAGTCTCCAAGTCTTCTGCATATATATAGATACCAATTTAATACAATTTCGGTTTTTGTCAGATTTTGGATTCCGGTCCCCAATTCGCCCCCACACCCCCAAATGTGTAAAAAATGCATTTCAAATACTAGAGACATACAGTTTGGTTTGGCATAAAGATATGAATATCATAATCTTAATCTGAACATATCAATACGATTGTCCATCTAGAAACAGAATTATTAATCATCAAAGTTTTCTCATCAAAACCCATGTGGCGCAGCAAGCAAGGCAGCGACAAAGCAAGACGCATTGCGGGCGCACATACATACATATGTATGTATGTATGTATATGTGTACAATCGCAGATCAGTGTGTGGCTGTACATACATATGTACCATATTTGGGCATGTAAAGCTAATTGTAAAAGAGTTATGATTTCTAAAAAAAACCTAAAATGTTAAATAGAATATGTAGATCATATGCTGAACTCTCATTACATTCCATTATATATTTTAAAAATTTTAAAACAATTAAAATAACAATGGAAATGCAAGCAACGTTGAGCAATGCAAATCAATTTTCGTATGCGTGTGCACATATACACACAAAAAATCTTGGGCCGTTTTCTATGTTGCTATGCGTGCAAATTCTAAGAATCACAATTGTTTTTGAATTGCGTTAGAATTGTCTTTGAATTGTATTTGAATTTTCAGCCACTGCTTTAGTGTTTCTTTCGTATATGGCGAATTTCATTCGTTTTCGCTACTCTGCTGTTTAAGTGAGCCGTGGTGTAGATGGCTAGATAGATGCACCAAATGTTAGGCTGTCGCAGGTTCTAGCCTTGCCGAAGCCCTTCATAATTTCTTATTTTTAATTTTTTTTTTTTTATATTACTTTCTTTTTTATTATTATTTATTCTTTTGTATTTGATACCTTTGAAAGTCAGTTGGTAGTTTAACTAATTGTGAATAAGTGGTTTTTTTTTTTAATTTCAAATATTTAATAGCATCATTTCTGAAAGTGTTTTTGTTTCAATTATATTTTATTCCGTTAAGTCAACAGAAAATAATAAACAGAAAGTTTGCCTAAATAACAAAAGCACGTGACATCTGCGGTAATAGTTTTCCTATATGTATGCCCACATGTACATTCAAAACTAGTCTAGCATGGTCTAAAAATTTTAACTTGATAGATGGCGCTTTAGCAGTGAACTTATTTACTATGGCTATTACAGCTTCGAGTGGCATTGATATATTTCTTTTACAATTATGAAGTGTCTGTGTTAATTAAGGTAATGCCTGTTAACCGAGGAACGTCTATTTGTTGGGTCTAATTTTAATGATATTTAATAATATAACATTTTTCGAATTTCAACTAATATAAGCGCCATCTATTCTTTTTTTTTGGCAATGCAATGTATATGTATGCAATGTATATATATGTACATTTTGAACGTTACACGCATACATTCTTATATATACTTTCTGATTTATCCATATGGGTAATTCTCCAGAAAAGTCAACTTTTTGTCACGTTCGACACAGGTTTTTTGTAATTATCTTGAAAACGGATTAATTTTATTACTAATCAAAAGCAATATAATTAACTATTTGTCAAAATAAAGAAGTTTTTTGCCATTTTCAGCACTAAAATTGACGCATTTTCAAGATAATTACAAAAAACCAAACCACAGTACAGATTATTATTTTATTTTATTAAAATTGGGTTCAGGGTATTATCTAGTCGAGCACTCTCGACTAGAGTTTTCTTACTTGTTTTTTATTGATTTATATATTTTTGCATTTTTATATACTTTGTTTTAAATTATTTACATTTATTTATACATGAATAAAATATTTTTCATATATTTTATTTGTCTTTTTTTATTATTTATTTATTTATTTTTTTTTTTTTAATTATAATTTGCTATATTATAGATTTTTTTATTGCAAATTATCATGCCAGCAGCTTTAAATTAAGACTACAAGAAATCTAAAGTTTGATATATATTTATATAGTTTTGT